>JAMKQA010051615.1:0-13320 GCA_024699735.1 Posidonia australis
GTGCCAATGGCGGGCGCATCTCCACCTGAGGGGGAGGATAAACTGGAGTGGCAGTGGGTGTAATGTGTGATGCATGCTGTGCTCTAGGTGTAGGCGTGGGTGCATAAACTAATTGATGCTGAGGGGGCAGATGGACATTCGCTGGTGCAGGAGGGGATCTAATGTAAGAAACTGTATCCTTGGAGGGATCCCGCCTCCGGGGTGGGTTGGTGTTGGGGTTGCTATTGTTGCTGCTGCTAGGGCCACTATGTGAGGCAGTGGCCTGCTTGGCAAATGCAAGGAGCGCTGGAAAACTGCCACCGCGCAGTGAACTCTCAACACGGGCACCTGCCCGAAGCAGTGCAGAAAAAGTGGTGATTGGCTAAATGCTGAGCAGAGCCCCGACTGCTGGCTGTGCTCCTTGAATCACGATCTCAATAGACTCCTCGTCGGAGGGCCTATCCTTGACATGTGAAGCCAAAGAGCGCCAACGTCCAAGATACACCCCAAATGCTTTTTGGGGCCTCTGCCTAAGAGCGACTAGGTCCTCCCGCTTGGGGACTAAGTCGAGGTTAAAGGAATATTGTTCCAGGAATGCCTGTGTAAGGTCATCCCAAGTCCTGATGGTGGCCATGTTGAGGTAAGTGAACCACTTCAACGCGGGCCCCGTGAGACACTTCTGGAACAGGCGGATCAACAACCTTTCGTCAGCTTGAAGCTGAGCGAGGTCTCCGTAATAGGCTTTGAGGTGGGCAATTGGGCAGCCCCTACCATTATATTTCTCAAACTCCGGGATATAAAAATTCGGGGGGAGAGTCGCCTCTAGGAAATAGCAGAGGTCCCAGAATTGGTAGGACTAGCGGTCCCCACCTTGCACTTGCCGGAGAGTGCGTTCCAGATCGTTTACTCTAGTGAGGAGAGCATCTAGAGCTACTGCAGCTGTAGACTGTGCAGTAGAGGCGGGTGTTGCGTACATTGTATGGGTCACCCCCAAGGGCTCCTCCAGATCCACCATTCCGCCGTCTGGTGCTACGACAGGATGGCCAGTGTACCCGTGCATGGGGCAGTGTACTGTGGGATGAAGGATGAGGCCTGTGTGTGGTAAAAGGGTGAAGGATAAAGCAGGGGGTGGTGCAACTAGTGGTGCAGAATGTGGGAGCAAGAGTTGTTGGATCGGGATGGTATCAACACTCATAGATGGTAATGCTCCCGCCGGCCTAGGGGGCTGGCCACCAGATAGGAGGGATGCATGCTGAGGTGGGTGCTGTGCTGGTGTAACAGAGGGTAATGCTGACACCCCTATTGCCGGAGAGACAAGGGATGGCGACGGCTGTGGTGGGAGTGCAGTAGGTGCAAACTGTGGTCCTAAGGCCGGTTGCACAAGCAACTTGGGAGCTGGGAAAGACAAGGCTGAGAAGGGCTAGAGTGCCAGTGCTAATCCCTGCAGCTGTTGGGCAAGGGCCGACATCTGTTGCAGCTGCGCGGTTGCGGGATCATCACCAGTGGCTCCGACAGAGGGAGGCAAGACAGGGGAAGAAGCAAAAGGTTGAGATCCCAGTTGTCCAAACTAGGGGGTAGCTACTACTGAAACAGCCGCATTAGGAGGAGGGCTAGTAAACACATAACCCTAGGGAGAGACAGGTTCGACTGCTGTGGCCCCGACAGCAGGAGAAGACCAGGCAGGTGATCCCGAAGGCGGGGTTGCCACGGGAACACGGAAATGAGGTGGTAGAGGTCCTCCAGAAGCTAAGGCAAAAGTGGAGGCAGCAGAGATGACAGGAACAGACACATAGGAAGAGTGTCCCGAGACAGGGACCTCCTCCTGGACAGCAGGGGAAAGGGACTCGCCAGCATTCTGGGCCATCACGGATCGTGAGCGAGTAAGGATCGGACTGCTGCTAGGAAGAACAGGAAGAACCCTAAGACGAGCTATCGTCGGAAGTGACGAATAACTCGAGAAATGCGATCGAAAATAAGGGTCGCAAACAAAGTCAGTGAAAGGAAAGATCTTGAGCTCAGGCTGAGGAAACTCACAGATCAGAACTCCTATGCACAAAAACAAACAAATTAGCAAGATGCAATGATTATGGTGGTATGCAATGTGAATGCATGCTTTTAGTATGCACTCTACCAACTAGGGGTGTCCTATCAAGCTGTCTACTCCGAGTTCACACACTAGGGTGAATAGGTCTCTGACTCGAGGTTAGAATAATAAGGTCCCCATTCTAAATCCTAGCCAAAGCATAGGCAGTGAATGAGTGGTGCTTTTGGAGCCTTGACCTCTACCAAAGCAGTAGGCTGTGCCGCTTTACTAACACAGACACGACCCCAGTTAAGGGGGAACAAGCTCGATTTTCCATCCTACGCCAAAGCCATTAGAATGAACCACCGAAACATGTCCTTCGCAGACTGTATAGGTAAGCCTAGAGAGGAGAGGATGCATGCCCTATATGATGTATGCAAAGTATGCTTTAAGTTTTTTACTTGCAAGCTTATTAAACCACGGGGGGAGATTTTCAATTTGTCCCTAGTTTGCCTTCTGCTTGATAATTTTAGTTGTTATGTTTTCATTAACCAAAAGGGGAAGCAAACACGTCTCTAATCTCCTAGGCATGGCATAACAGGAAGGGAAATAAACACGCAAGTAGACACGAATAAACAAATGAAAGCATTTGTGACAATATGTGCAAAAGTGATGGCATGACAAATGTGTGAAAACATAGCAAAGGCAATGCATGTAATAGGACACCACTTAAAAGATAGCATGGCATGGAGAAAACAAAGCAAGAAAGGAGAAAGCCGAGGCAAAAGAGGAATCAAAACAAAACCAGAGATTTTGGGTTCGATCCCCAGCGGAGTCGCCAGTTCCTATAACCATGCCGTCGGGGGTGGCCACAAATAAATAATATGTGTGTGCCAAAGTCGGCAAAAATAAAAAATGCAAAATGCAGGAGTCGCCACCTAGTCTATTAAAATGGAAGACGAGGAAAGCCATATAACATGAAAAATCATGCAGAGAAAATAAAAAAAGGGGCTACGCAAACCAGAAATGCGGGTAAGGATCCCTGTTACGTACGAGGAAGGTGTTAGGCACCTTCGTACGCCCGATAAATTGTTCTTCTATTGATTTCTCTTTTGCTTATGAAATATCGGCATTGCAGCCTTTGGCTGTACGCCTAAGGGCGATATGCCATGCCATGCTAATGAGTGTGGTGTCTAAAATATGGGTGCTTGATGTGTGGGGGGTGTGTCATAATGCTCAGAAATATCGCTTGTGTGCTGGGCCAAGAGTTGATGCAATAATATTGCACAATAAGATCAAAGATCTAATATCTTAAGCGATTTATCATCCTTGCTTACTACAAGCCTAAATGCAATCTAAAATGCATGGAAAACATTTGAAAACATATTTGTGCCTTCCTAATGCATCGAGGACGAAAACCAAAGGAAAACCCAGAAGCAAATCGGGTCGAGAAAGCAAGTGAAACATAAGAAAAACATGTGGTGTGCTAGCGAAAACAGGCCACTACGCCTATTTGGTGCGCCAGACTGGTGCACTAGTCTGGCGCGCCACCTATGTGCGTCTAGGTGGGCTAGTAGAATATGCTGAGGGAAAAAACAAAAAACCACGCAAAGCCAAAATATCGGAGGATGCACTCTGGAAAAGCACGTAGTAGAATCATTCTGTAAAACTCAGAAAAACAGTGCATCAAAAATACATGAAATGCAAATGCAATGACCTTGAGCTCAAGGGCTAGTAGCCTCACACAAGGTCTCACCTATTTGAACTGGATGAAGGATGCAGGATCCAGACAGGCCACTGGATCCTGGGGCGATGCACATGGTTCTCCACAAAGGAGTAAGGTACAATCGACCTACTAGATTCAGCCTGGCACTGAATAATGAAATGAAGAAAACAGACAAAAAACAATCCGAATAAGACTGAAAAGCATGCAGGTGTTATCATGACACATCAGAGAACCAATCATAAAGAATCAAACTCAAAACCATGCAAACAAAGGTGCTAAATGCAAGTGATCTGATCTCTGGCTAGTCTGGCACGCTTGCTTTGTGCGCCAGAGTGGTGCGCGGGACTAGTGCGTCTGAGATGTGCGCCCCAGGGAGTCTGGATCAGACTGCAATCTGATCTAGAGTCTGCCCCAGCAGAGATAAAGGGGGATTCGTGCTAATGCAAATGGGTTCATGCCATTATTAAAAGCTGAAAACATGATGGGGATGCATATGATCAAAAATCATCATGTAAATCATGCATTAAGAAGTTAAACAAGTTGATGGGTTCATGTATGAAAGCATGCAAAATGCCAAAGCATAGACATATTCTGGATGAATGCAATCAAAATGCATGTAAACGATGACCATATGCATATATCTACGTGCAAAAACATAAAGGGTGCGTGGCAAAGTTATGTGCAAAGAAATGGTAAAAAGAAGACAACTTATGCAGGCTTTATGCTAGAAACACAAGCAAAGACTAGCATGGAGATTATTTTGCATAGAGAACAAGCATGTTTATCATAAAAACATCATAAAAACATGGAATAAATCAGTCTATACGTACCTGTTTAAGCATGTCTTATCATGTTTCTGCAAATATAACTAAAAAGAAAGAAGAGGTAGAAGGCCTACCTCTCAAGATGTTTCCTCTTGAAATTTCAGAGATAAAGAGATCCTTGTTGCTTTGGAAGGACCAAGGGTGCTTTGGGATGCAAGGGAATGCTCCAGAAAGCGAATATGTGTTGCTGGAAAGAGGGTATGACTCGTGCAAGAAGCTAGCTCAGAGCAGAATTGCATCTGGGTTTCTAACATCAGCTCCGGATTTCTAACCTCTTTCTATGGCTACCTATGGGGGTCCTTATATATGATTTTCTCATAGGTAACTCATGGGAATGTAGAGAGCCTCGTAAACGAAAAGCCTGGAAGATTCCATGGCATATTCGCTGCTAAAGGTAACAGCTATGGGAGGTGGAAAGCCAGCAGCCCGCAGCCTACGAAGTGGTGTGCGCCAGGGATGTGCGCCACCTATGTGTGCTACGGAGGTGTGCTAGCTAGGTGCTAGGGAAGTGTGCTAGCTAAGTGTGCTAGGGAAGTGTGCTAGGTAGGTGCTCTCCCTTACTGGTCTGGTTTTCTAATTGGGCTACGGGCTTGCTACGGGTTTGGGTTGGTTCAAGGGTGAGCCACATCCAAAGCAACAACTGGAGTCTTATCAATGAGTCACCTCAAAATTGGGGTGTCTACACTAAGTCACACCCCATTACAAATATCTAAGAAAGCAAAAATTACAAGTCAAATGCAATGAACTATAAAGGAACTGTACAGTAATGACCCATGACTGTTGCAATGATGTCCCTATAATCTGTAAGCAATCACAAAACAAACCCACCGTATAAACTAGACACCTAGTACATGTCTACCTGACGTCGCCTATAGGGACGACGCCAAGACTTGTCATCGATCACGAAGGCGTCGGATAGTGGAGCTAATCAAACATGAGGCTAGGTTGCCTATCTGTTCTAGCAGCCAAGGTCTATCTTGGATAGACCAGATAGTCAAATAAGGCTATCTAATCAGTCAAGTTATCAACCAGAGTGCAGATTTTACTTGTTGAGCTTGGTAATTAATTTGTTAGTTAACCTGCATCCTCTCAGCCTGTTTGGGTTCCTATAATCAGGGGGTATGGCTTTTCTTCTAGGAAACTAGCGTTACACTCAATAGGATTTTTCTTTTGCAGTACCACCCTTAAATCTTTGGGAGATCTACAAAAGGGGCCTAAGTTGTGAGTTTGTATCTCTATAGAGGGGCCCACAACCCAAGATTTTGTCCCTAGGGTTGTTTCCTAATAAACCACAAAACAGTAAATAAATAAAAAATAATAAAGTATGAAATATCTACTAAGGTTTATTATCGACTCAGGGAGAAGAAAGGAGTCAATAATAATGCCTTAGGACACCTTAAGTTATCAATCTAGCAATAGCAATCAAACAGGGTATGGGAGAGTGGCTTGCGTTGGCTCGGTTCACCTGATATGATTGTTCTTAACTAGAAAGATTTTTTTCTTAAGGAACCACGAACTTTATTGTAAAACAACTAGTTTCCACCCTATTGGTGGACAGAAAACAAACCTAAAAAATCATTAAAAATCTAAAAAAGACAGTGGACAAGATATTATTTCTTTTATTTCACTATTACAGGATGAGAAAAGCAACACAAATAGGAAAAAAACAAAAAGCCTGCAAAAAAAAACTATCTACGATCTAAGTCACCTATAAGATAGGTATCGATATATGTTGCCCTTTAAAGTAGTGGCGAGATTCAACGCCTTAATGACTAACAGTAGGAAACACAGGACCGGTACTATTCATTACAAAAAACCAAATAAGAGGTTCAGTCAACAAAAAAACCTAAGCACACGACTTCCAGACCTAAAACTACACTTAATGTCTAGAAAAAAATGAAAAATAAATGAAAAGAAGGGAAGATTTGCTTACATTACACAGGGATTAGCTTAAACCAGTCCCACTGTGTTTGCCAATTTTACTGTGGATGTGGAAATGATGGGTTTGATGAAGAGTCGTCGTCGTGCCCACTCACATTGATGATCTTTTGTGATCGCCACTTGCCGATTCGCTTTCGTCAGTTCACAAGATACCTTGCAGGAGTGTGGTTAATTTGTTGATGTGAGTTCATAGTTCACTTGATCGACGACAGGATGTCATTTAACGGTGTCCTCATGCTTATGTAGTATTCTTCCCTTCAAAACAAACAGAAAATAAAGCAAAGAAATCTAGATTAGTCTAAGTGCAATAAACAATACTAAAATAAACAGCAAATATGATGAAATAATGAAATAAAATACTGATTAGGGGTTGCCTCTATAGGCATATACCATGAGTTATATTATGTCATGCAATGGATTATGTAAATAAAAATACATAAATGAAAAATACTTCCTTTCACTTCGTACACTTTGAAGTGAATGAAGGAAGTAGAGGCTGGTGGACGGAGATTCAGAATGCGCTTTGGCTTCAGATGGCTAGGATCAGTAGGATCTAGGTTTCTAACAGGAGATGGACATGGAGGAAGGGCTGAAAGCTCTCTCTCTCTTTCACAAGACCCTTCTAGGGTTTGAATGTGCTTCCTCTCAAACTCTTAACCTAGGGGATCTATTTATAGAGCTTAGGGGGCTCCAGATCTTGTCAATGACGAGTGGGGGATCAATGGCCTAGATTGAACTTGTTAAAATAGCAAAAAATTCTTTATTACATCTCGTAGCCAATGTAATACGTGACAGGACAGCGACGAGGTTGAAGATCCTAGATTCAGTGCATGCGGTGAATCAGTAACTAACTGACATGAAATCTGCCACATTTGTTAGTCACCAATCCATGTGGCGTCGAAAGACTAAAAAGGTAAACATTTTAAAAATTAAGATCACAAAATATCTTATTACGAATCTATTAACAGATAATGATCAAATCAATGATTTAAAATCACCTTCGTAAAGGAAAGATATTAAAATAATTCCAAATTCAATTTAAACTTAAAAGTTAAGTAAATCTAATTTGAAAATTTTAAATCTCTAATAATTATGAGAAAAATCAGCTTCAATTGAAGGATATATTTGATTTTAATTAGATTGGCAATCATTTAGATATTTTAGATTTTATCTTTATTTTTTGGCATTATCATGAATTAAATATAAGCTACAACAATAAAATGTGATAACTTATCATAAAATCTCATTTTTTGGTAAAATAAAGATAAGTAATATTAATTATCAAGTCATCCGAATTTCAATAATTTTCTTAAATTATTTGATATGCATAATGATTTATATGATATGCATAGATATTTTAATGTTGGAAAATTATAAAAATAATAATTATTATGGGAAAAATCATGATAATATATATAAATGTTCCATATTTTATATTAAAGCCTGGAATGACAAATTTCATGGGAGAGACTTACCAAGATATCAGTTGCCTACTGAGGTGGCACCATGACATCTCGTTGCCTCTTATATAAGCAACCTATTTGTTCCTATGATCCTTAGAGATATATTAAAAGGCCAAAAATACTTCAGAAATTCCATAAAATAATAAAAATCTTGAACATATGTTATAGACCCCTAGCCATGTGATCTGGGGTGCCTTAAAGGTTTCTATCCTATATGGATTCTAAAAAGTGCGAAAATGGGATATCTACAGATACCTCAACTCATGGACCTCAACCTCAGCCTCATGAACGATAGTCGGGGAGTGTCATACCATCTGAGACTTGACAGATACTCGCCTATAGTATCATAGTCCAAACCTCAACCTAGGTAATGCACTTGACCATCCAAGAATGTTATCACATTCCTTGGTCCAAGCAGCACGGCCCAATAGCATCTTGGTCCACACACAAAATCATGCATATCTCTTTTCCAAAACGAGCTATATCCTTTTGAAAAATCCTTTTCAAAACCATTTTCATATTACCAGAAATCTCCACAAAACTGGCACATCATGTGTCCACAATAGACTACCACTGATGGCCCATAAAATCCCACATTATAGCTATAAAAACTACTTGAAAAAATCCACCAAAAATCCTCTTTAAAATAGCACTCAGGCCTAGTTCACCACACTGAAATGGAATGGTCGACCAAACCTAGGTTCAGGACACCAGATTGACAGACCAAAAATCACATGGTCGCCCAAAATTCACTGATTAGGTAGATTGAAACAAACCAGTCGACCAAACTAGGTGCACAGTCAACACCCAAGGCCCAAAATGACAGACTGAATGAATTTGGTTGACTAAACCAAGGGCCAAAGGGACAATACTAAAGCAGAATCAGCACACCAAATCAAAATAGTATGTTGATTTCTATGATTTCAGAGATAAGGCCCAATGCCCTAACCCATCACTTCGGCTAAATGGGAGTAAAGGGCGGTCTCACCACACAAAGCCATGAATTCCACAATAAACATAGGACGTAGACAAGTGAGTCTACTCCAAAACCATACAAAAATCACTACGATCTATCAACCATAACTCGAGATATAAAATCTGAAAGCCAAAGAACTCAAAAATGAGCATAGTGCAAACCATACAATAAATTCACCATAAATTCGCAAATCATTCCTAAGCATTGAATTCATGCAAATCTACTTATTTCTAACATTTTTACACATTTTTTTAAGAGAAAGGGAGGGATGCGCACCTAAAACGATCTCCAACGCAACCATCACCCAACTCCGGCTGACCTTAAGCTTTGTCGGCAACCCTCAACCTTAAACCTTCCTCACGATCTCCTTGAGCTCGCTGCACCTCCAGGAAGAAGATCAAAACTCCTTTAGCCAGCTCGAATCTCGATGCCCAACGTCGCACCTCTCTCTCCCTCACTCTAGCGCACGAAAGTGGGAGGGGGAGAAGGGGAAAAGGGAGGATAGGAGGAGAGAAGGGAGAGAGTAGGGATGTTATTGTGTCGAGTCTGGACCCATGACCTGTGGGTCTAGACCAGTAAAGTATGAACTTGGGTCCTAAAAATGAAACCTATGGACCCATGGACCCAAACTCGCTAGACCCGCTCATTTATTAGGTCGGGTTTGTGTCTAAAAATACTCAGACCTGTGGACTCGTAGACCCGATTTATATATAATATATTATAAGTTAACTATAAGGACTAATGTATAATATTTCACTATATATATAATATATATTACTCTACTCTTAAATCTCAATCTCACTAAAGTCTAAAATTTATGTGGTGTATACACATTGACAGAGAATTATTGTATGGACATTAACAAAGTTGGTTTGTTGAAGTTGAATATATTTATTTATGTATTGTTCAACTATCAATGGTTCATGATATTGCTCATGTTATATATTTATTTATGGTTGTGTTTTATTCATGATATATGTGTATTGATAGAGAATTGTTTAACACATTTATTTACAATGTTTTAAGTTTAATAAAAAATCTACTTTCTTCAAAAAAATGAAAATAAGTCGGAGGAGCCATTAGACCCAAGACCTGGACCCAGACCCACTATCACCATAAGTCCATGTCTAGGTCCTAATTTTAGAATTCTTACCCAAACTCAGACCCGAACCCATGAAATAAGATGGGCTTGGGTCTAGGTATAGGTAAGCCCGACCTGTTGCCACCCATAGGAAAGAGGAGTGGGAGGAGGAGAGGTGAGGAAGGGTGCACTCGAGGAGAAGAAGAGGAGTGGTGGCAAAGGAGAAGGAAGGTGGCATAGTGGGGAAGCTCGGCTTGTCTCTCACTTAAATACATGTGGCTAGCGTTACTTACGTGCATGCACAGCTACCACTCAAGCAAATGCACCTCTACACGTCTTCCACCCAACAACCAGCATACTACACAAACTAGCTACCACACTTCACTTGCACACCCACACACATATAGGGATAGGAGCACAGTGCCTCCACTAAAGGACAGAACAAGCCAAAGCACAAGGCTAAAGCACAAAACCACAAAATTACAGAAATGGCCTTACTCCAATAATACTCATCCATAATAAATTCATTAAAAAAGTATATATATAATTAAATGAATTTCCAAGTGTTATAACCACAGTCTCTTCGAGATTAGAACATGATTTCCTGGATCAGGGCTCAACAACACTGCAAGCAAACACTATAACGTGTCATACTGTCTGATGCCAAGTAGTCAACATCGGCCACAAGTAATCCATCAAAGCACAACCAACGGTGTCTGCACTACTACGAACTCACCACCTTAGGAGGAGCAAGCCTGTCTCGTAGTCCAACCACATAGAAAGGACTACTCACAATGCCAACCACATAGGAAGGTTGTCTACTCTCTGGACATCACTAGTCAATGGAACACGTGCTCTACCCACCCTAGCCCTTTCGCGTACACCCTCTCAATGTTCTAGCTTAGTACTTGAACCCCTAAGGCTCCTCACCCCCATGCTCTGGTAGCACCTACTAGTCTTAGTACCCGTACCAATCACGGTATCAGATCCAGCAACGTAGAAGTCTGATACCTCTTGGGTCTGCTACCACAATACCACTAGGTACAGATGGTACCCTATGTCTTTGGCACCTAGGATAAACGAAGAAACCTCCTAGCCCAGCCAACACCTCCACCTATAGACATTAGCCTTAGCCTTGAATCAACAATCCAATAGTATCATACCTCTAAGATCCGACAAACACTTACCTTAGCCTCTTAGTCTCAAAACCTTAACGTAGGCGACGTGCTCGATCAACCAAAAATGTAGCCAACATCATCTAGTCCTAACTACACGACCCTCCGTTCTCTTGGTCCACCACAAACAGAAACTACGAAAAAAATCTTTCCAAAATATTTGCAAAACTATACATTTTCTTTCCAAAACTCTTAAGGAAAAGCATTTCAAAAAACAACTCAAAAGCATCATAAAACACTATGCCAAACACAACATGGGAAAATCACAACCTCTGAACTACTTTTCAAATCTTTAGAAAACCCTTTTCCAAAACATCTATATTTTTCTCAAAATCTTTTGAAAACTATTTGAAAGCGTATTTCCAAAACAAACTTAGAGAAGTCCAAAAACACCCTTCTACGTATGAAATTCACCTAAAAAGGACCACACAAAGTCCAAAACAATGGTCTTGAAATCCCATTCAACTTACGAGACCAAACACCAAACACACCCAAAACTCTAAGTCCTAGTGCTAACATGTAAGATGCCTACTGGCTTATGTCTTACATGAGCCATAGCCAGCTCAATGTCAAACACCCAAATGATGCCATAAATACTTAATTCGATGCACCACACCAAAACCAAACCAACATGTAATCCTAGGGTTGAATATAAATCCTAAAGTCCATCTAATCCATTTAAAGGAAAAGTCTTAATATTTCTAAGTTTTTTAAATCTTTTATTCTATTTGCCACATAAGGGGAATCTCACTAAATTATTATATCCACTAAGCTACCAGGGAAAGGTTGAAAATTCAGTCTTGATTTGTATGACGCATATTGTGTTGCATCTTATATTAGACATAGAACAGTCTACATCTAACACCTAGGACACCAAACTACAATAAAACCTCCTAAAATCTACATGAGATAACCCTAGACTCTAATCATCTTATAAAGGGGCTAGCCATCAATTAAGGGCTTCCATACATGTCATGCAACTAATTCCAAATCTCTAAATCATTAGGAATTCTCCTAATTAAATCATACATTTAACGATTTGAGGTGTAAGATGTTGGTAACTCAATGTCTAACATTAAATGTAGCCTAGGCTACGTCTTACTTTAGACACCCTAATTTTGAGGTGGCTCATAGATAATTTTTCTAGATGTTGCTTTGGATATGTCAAACCCAATCCCATCAGCTAAACCAACCACAAACCTATAGCAAGCCTGCAATCTAATTAGAAATTCAGACAAGTAGGGGAGAGCACCAAGTTAGAGCACCCATGTGGAGCACTTGATTGGAGCACCAAGCAGGAGCACATAAGTGGCGCACCTAGCTGGAGCACCAAGATAGCGCACATATCTGCCGCATCATCCTGGCGCACCAAGCTGGCGCACAGCCACTTCTCAGGCTGCTGGCTACTGGCTTTCCACCTCCTATGTCTGTAACCTCCACCAGTGAATATGCCATGGAATCTACGCCAGGCTCTTCGTTTACGAGGCTGCCTGCATTCCATAAGAGTTACCCTTGAGAATTCCTATATAAAGACCCCCATAGGCAACCATTTGGAGATCTTGTGCAAGCTATCTACTGATTCCTGCAACCCAATCTCATTTTCTCAAGCATTCCCTTGCATTCTGAAGCATTTCAAGCCCATCCAAAGCAACAAGGATCATATTATATTTGGTCTTCTAAGAAGGAACACCTTGGACAAGGTAGGTTCTCCATTTCATTTACTTTCTTTAATCTCAGTTCTTACACCAAATAAAGCATGCCTTGAATTTCACACATAATCTGATTTTTTGCTGTCTATATAAGAGTTTTATGATAAGACTGTTTATTTCCTGTGCAAGATGCTCAATATGTAAATCTATATGATAAAAAAATCTGCACCTTGTAATTTCTATGAGTTGCTTTTCATTTCTATTTCTTTACACAAGGAACCATGAGTCATGCACATGTATGCTAGGAAATATGCAGTAAATAGGTTCTTTATGTATCCATCTGTGACCATGCCGGTGGAACCACTGGGGCGCGGTTCACCGAAAACCTGACTCCGGTGTGCGGGAACACACTGGGAGGTCCGATACAGTCACGGCGAAAATGGTGAATCCGGAGAAAGAGACAAGACTCGGAAACACCAAAGG
>JAMKQA010051616.1:0-18189 GCA_024699735.1 Posidonia australis
GTTTCCGAGTCTTGTCTCTTCCTCCGGATTCACCATTTTCGCCGTGACTGTATCGGACCTCCCGGTGTGTTCCCGCACACCGGAGTCAGGTTTTTTTTGGTGAACCGCGCCCCAGTGGTTCCACCGGCATGATCACAGTTGGTATTTAAGAATGACCATATTAGAAGTCTCACCTGCAAAGATCCATTAAAAGTCTTAGATTTTATTTTTGTCCTATATTTTCCAACATCAATGTATTTGATTTAAGGATCGATTAATAGTCTCACCTGCAAACATCCATGTTTATGTTTTTTGTTATGGAAAGCAGCAAAGTCCTCTCTCTATTTGTCTTGTACTTACTGTGAATTAGTAACACCTAACCCAATCGATTCCCACTTCACCACGTGATATACCAAAATAGGGATCTTAGATTCTACCATGGATGTTGTTGATGTGGTGGTCCATATAAGTGCTTCTGTTAAATAGCCAAGTAATGGTGTGTGGGCAGCAGATTTCATCTCAATTGCTAGGCAATCCTTTCGCATTACAGGGCAATGACCTCATTCCTTTTTCCTTTCTTTTAACATTCAATTTTTCTGTATTTGCTTTAGTAATGTATAGTTGTTTTCAGTAATGTTTCTATGTTGATTTCTGTAATGTTTTGCTTGCATTTACAGTTGTTTGTTTAATTTGAGTATTGGTTTAACTATTGATTGTATTGCTGTAATGCCATTTACAGTTGTTTAAATACTTGGATTTGGAGGAGATCTAGGATGACTTTTCTTAAAATTGGGTTGACTAGTCTTCCATTTCTTTGTTTCAGTAATGTATAGTTGTTTTCAATAATGTTTCTATGTTGGTTTCTGTAATGTTTTGCTTGCATTTACAGTCGTTTGTTTAATTTGAGTATTGGTTTAAATATTGGTTGTATTTCTGTAATGCCATTTATAGTTGTTTAAATACTTGGATTCGGAGGAGATCTAGGATGAGTTTTCTTAAACTTGGGTTGACCAGTCTCCCATTTCTTTGTTTCAGTAATGTTTCTATGTTGGTTTTAGTAATGTTTTGCTTGCATTTACAGTTGTTTGTTTAAATTCAATATTGTTTATATATATGCATACTTGTTATCAGTAATGTTGTTTTTTTAAATTCAGTATTGTGTATAAATTTAGTAATGCTTTGCTTGCATATAATTGAAATATTGCATAGGTATCCTTATTACTTTTCATGTTATTTTTGAAATCAATGAAAATGACATCGGATGGCAAGGATTTCATATATATGTCTGAATTGGGTGACATGGAAAGTGATCAATGGAAAGAATTTTGGAATGAGGAGGAGTTTGATGACATGATATTGTTTGCTATAATGGAATGTGTACGATATTATATTAACGCTTTTCTTAAGAAGAGCATTGTTTATGATGCTCCATTCACTAGGAATCAAATCGTTCATAATATGCTCAATGGACATGATAGGGTTTGTTTCAACTCATGTCGTTTACCACCTCAAGTGTTTGTTCGACTATGTTCTATCTTGAGAGGAAAAGGTCTACTAAAAGATACATGGAATGTTAGTGTTGAAGAACAAATGAGGATATTTCTTGAAACTATTGCTCATGGACATAAAAATTGAACTGTCCGAAGTCGATTGCAACATTCTGGTGAGACTATTAGTCGGTATGTGAATACTGTATTAGATGCAATATGTATATAGGCTCCGGAAATCATTCAATCTAAAGAGAATATGGATGTAACCCCACAACATATTATAAATTATGCAAGTGGAAAATATTATCCTTTTTTTAAAGATTGTGTTAGGGCGATTGATGGCACCCATATTCATGCACTTCCTCCAAAAGAGTGACAATTAGCCTTTAGAAGTGGAAGGGATCCAAAAATGTTGCACACAAAATGTTCTTGCTGTGTGTGACTTCAATATGAGATTCACTTTCGTTTCTCTTGGTTGGGAGGGTACTGCACACAATTGTAAAGTATTGAATCATGCAATTTCTGACCCGAACAACAATTTCCCATTTCCACTGTAGACACCCCGGTTTCTGGCCAATATCGGCAAATGGATCCGACGGAGAGCGTAACTGGACGGCTGACCCGGACTTACCCCAATTCCCCAACCAAGCCCATGAACCTAAACCAACGCAGAAAACACCTAATTACCCTTAACTCCTTTCATCCAACTAAGCCCAAAACATAAAACCCAACCCGTGTGCTCTGGCCCAACGACACGCGCGGCCCACTTGCACGGCCCAAGCGCGTGTCAGGCCAGGGCAGCACTGCGGGCGCCACCTAACTGGTCACTTTTGCTGTATTACCTTGTACCTCGTACAAGCGACGTCGTGTACAAAATGTCGACTTGTCTCCCGACGTGCCTAACATCCCTCAAACTTCCCACGCCTTGTCACTAACATCCCACGCCCTACGCCGCTTCCGCCGACACGCAAGGCCTGTAGCGGTACCGACGATCCTTCCCCTGCCACGCCTGACATCCCTGAGCCACACCCTGCCATCCACCACCTATCACTGAGAGCGCCCAACAAAAAACCATTGCACCCACCTTCAGTCAGACACCCGAGCATTTTCGAGAGGAGGAGAGTAGAGAAAACCAAAGAGCAGCCTCGTCGGAGAAGGAGAACCCATCACCCATATTGTGAGTAGACCTCTTCCTCCACCTCCGACCAACGTCCCAAACATCCCATAAGCATCTCCGACCATCTCCGGACTCCCTACAACTGTCCAATTGCTGTGACCATCACTCCTACCGGAACCCACCACCGCCAGCTCCGACGACACTTCCCGGTCGTCCACAGGTACAACACTTCCTCCCAGACCACTATAGGAATATCAAATATTGTTATTGCTTCCCTCCTATGTTGCCTCTTTTGGGTTTTCATTCGTGCTTTGTGCATCCCGTCATTTCTCGTTGTAACCATGCCGACGACAGCCTCGGGCTTGGCGTGAAAGGCCAAATGCGAGAGGATCGGCAAAGTCACGGCAGAAATAAAAATAAAGTGCAGGAGTCGCCACCTATTCTATTAAAAATGGGAGACGAGGAAAACCATTTAAAAATACTCAAATCATGCAAAATTAGCCGAATGGAAAAGTAGGTCATAAACCAGAAAATTAGGCAAGGATCCCTGTTACGCACGAGGAAGGTATTAGGCACCCTCGTGCGCCCGAAAAATCACTCTTTCTATGGATTTCTCGTTTACTTATATGAAATGTCAGCTTTTTAGCCTCCTCTGTACGCCTGAGGGCGATATGCAATGCCATGCTAAGTGAGTGGTGTCTTATGCTAAAATAGGGGTGCATGGGTTGTAGGGTGTGTCCTAATGCTCAGAAATGTCACCCATGTAATGGGACAAGCCCCGGTGCAGGGATATTGCATGGAAATGATCAAAAGATCTAACAACATCGAGTGATTTTCATCCTTGCTTTACGATATGCAAAATATGATCTATCATGCATAAAAAGGGCTAAAAATAGAATTGGGTCTTCCTAATATATCAAGGAAGAAAACTAGAGAAAACCAAAAACAAATCAAAACGCAAAAATATGCTAAAAATCATGCGAAAAGCTGCTGTGTGCTACTAAAAAACAGGCTGATGTGCCTGTTTGGTTCGCCAGACTGGTGCGCCACCTAGGTGCTCTAGTGGGACCAGGAAGATGTGCAAAGGAAAACACAAGAAAGCCATGCAGTGCAATGTCATAATGTGTTCCAGAAAGTTACGCAATGTAAAGCCTTTGTAAACCCGAGAAATGCAATTTGAATATCTGGAAAAATGCAAGCTTGAGAAGATTTATGCACCTTGTGTTCAAGGGCTGCAAGCCTCACACAAGATCACATTCTATTCATGCTAAAAAAAGTCTTAAAACAGTATCATCTTAATCTGAAAATATGCATGCAAAGACATATAACATCAGAGAATCCACACCAGGAAAATCAGAGTCAAAGTCATCTGAGAAACCATGCAGCTTGAGTTGTAAACATGGTGATTTGCTCTCTGACCAGTATGGTGCACCAGAATGGTGCGCTAGAGTGGTGCTCTGGTAAGGTGCGCCACTCTGGGGTGCTAGCTTAGTTCTCCAGAATGGTGCTCCCCAGAAAACCTGAATCAGACTGTAGTCTGATTCAGAATTTGGTCCAGATCTCAGAGATCAATGATTTTCTTTAATCAGATTAGGTATGCAGGTGATAAAAACAGAAAACATGATAAGATTCAAACAAATGGAAATCTTTTATTATTTGGTTTCAAATCATGCTAAATCATGGGTTAATGGTTGTATACTTGCATAGGATTCTTAAGAATATGCATGAGTGAATGAGATCAGTAATATTATGCAAATGGTAAACACAAAGAAGGTATATTGACTGTTAACCTCCTAGCATATGATTGCATGAATCATGGTTCTCTATGTAAAAGAAACAGAGAAGAAAAAAACAACTCACAGGAATTACATGATGCAGATTTTTATCATATAGATTTTACATGTAGAGTATCTTGTATATGAAATGAACATCCTATCATAAAACTCTCATGTAAACAACAACAAGTCAAATTATATGTGAAGTTCAAGGCATGTTATATTCGATGCAAGAACTAAGATTAAAGGTAAAAAAAGGAGTGGGGCTTACCTTGTCCAAGGTGTTCCTTCTTAGAAAACCCAAGATAATATGATCCTTGTTGCTTTGGCAAGACTGGAGGTGCTTTAGAATGCAAGGGAATATTCAAGAACACGAGAATAGGTTGCTGGAATCAGTAGATGACTTGCTTAAGATCTTCAAATGGCTGACCATGGGGCTCCTTATATAGGATTTTACAAGGGTAACTCCCATGGAATGCAGGCAGCCTCGTAAACGAAGAGCCTGGCGTAGATTCCATGTCATATTCGTTGGTGAAGGTTACAAACATGGGAGGTGGAAAGCCAGCAGCCAGCAGCCTGAGAAGTGGCTGTGCGCCAGCCTGGTGCTCCAGCTAGGTGCCCCACTTTAGTGCTCTTGCTTGGTGCTCCAGCTAGGTGCTCAACATTGGTGCTCTAACTTGGTGCTCTCCCCTACCTGTCTGAATTTCTAAATGGGCTGCGGGCCTGCTATAGGTTTGTGGTTAATTTAGCTGATGGGTTTGAGTTTGCCACATCCAAAGCAACATCCAGAAAGTTTATCTATGAGCCACCTCAAAATCGAGGTGTCTACAGATGCCCTTCCCTAAGCGAGGTCAAGGGACGGAAGGAACCAAGACTGATGCTTAGGGTTGACAAGATACCTCCATTTTGAGGCTACAGATGCCCCTCCCTGAGCGAGGCCGTTGGATGCACCGAAAGTCATGACTTGTTGCCAAATGCAAATGCAAAAGCAAAGTGCGTGCAACTGTCGATCTAAATGCAGGAAATGTGATGCCAATGCGAAAAAACAAATGCAAGAGCCGATCTTGAAAGCCGATGCAAAACCGATACTTGACGCAAGAATGGATGCTTGTAAGGCGATGCAATGCTGATGCTAGTGCTGAAATAACAAGGCAAAAGATAAAAGAAATCCCGCACACAGATGGAACCACTTGGCAAGAAAATGATAAGTTGTCGGACTCATCAACCAGATTATTGAGGGTATCAACCTGAGGAGTCGGGATATGACAAGTCAATCAAGTCTTGTCAACCTGATCGTCAGACAGTGTGATGGTTGTCAACCGAGTAGTTGGGGATACCAACCCAAAGAAAAGGAGCATGACAAACAGATTGTTTGTCAAGAAGAACAAAAGGCCCTGTCTACGTGGACATGGGCAAGCAAAATGATTTCGCGCCTGCAAACATCCAAAGAAAAGAACAGGACCTTGATCGCCCTGTCAAAAGGTCAAGCAGCTGAATTTCGCATCCATGAAAATCCGGGGAAAAGGAAAAGGACCTCGACCGCCTGGCCGAAAGTTGACTTTGACCGCCTGGTCAAAAGCCAAGGAGAAAGATTTCGCGCCCGCGAAAATCTAGAAGAATAGGGAAAGCAAAGACCTCCACCGCTCGGTCGAAGGTCAACAGCTGGACTTCGTGCTCACGAATATCCAAGGAAAAGGAAAGGAAATGGCCTCAACTGCCCGGTCGAAGGTCGACTTCGACCACCCAATCAGAAGCCAAGGAAAAGGATTTCGCGCCTGCGAGAATCCAAGGAAAAGGATATGACCTTGACCGCCTGGTCAAAAGGTCGAACAACTGGATTCCGCGCTCGCGAAAATCCAAGAAGAAGGATATGACCTTGACTGCCTGGTCAAAAGGTTAACAGTTGGATTTCGCGCCTGCGAAAATCCAGGAGAAGCAAATGACATTGACCGCCCGGTCAAAGTCAACAGGCTAGATTTCGCGTTCGGGAAAATCCAAGAGAGGCAAATGACATTGACCGCCTAGTCAAAGTCAATAGGTTGGATTTCGTGCCTACGAAAATCCAAGAGAGGCAAATGACGTTGACCGCCTGGTCAAACTCAACAAGATGGATTTCGCGCCTGCAAAAATCTAAGCAAGGAGTAGAAGAAATGACCTTGACCGCTCGGTTAGAAGACGAGGAAAATTATAAGGAAATGACCTCGACTGCATGGTCGAAAGGTCGAACAACTGGATTTCGAGCCCGCGAAAATCCAAGGAAAGGATATGACCTTGACCTCTTGGTCACAAGGTCAATAGCTGGATTTCGTGCCCGCGAAAATCCAAGGAACAGGATAATGACCTCGACCGCCCGTTCAAAAGGTCAAACAGTTGGATTTCGCGCCTGCGAAAATCCAAGGAGCAAGATATGACCTTGACCACTCGGTCGAAGGTCGACTCTGACCGCCCAGTTAGAAGCCAAGGAAAAGGATAAGGAAATGTCCTAGACCGCCCGGTCAAAGGTCGACTCTAATCACCCGGTCAGAAGCCAAAGAAAAGAAAAAGGAAATGACCTCGACTGCCCAGTCAAAGGTCGGCTTTGACCACCTAGTCAAAACGCAAGGAAAAGGATCTCGCACCCTCGAGAATCCAAGAAAAGCATAGGAAAAAACCTTGACCGCCCGGTCAAAGGTCGGCTCTAACCGCCTGGTCAGAAGCCAAGGAAAAGGATCAGGAAATGACCTCGACCGCCCAGTCAAAGGTCGACTCTGACCGCCCGATTAGAAGCCAAAGAAAAGGAAAAGAAGACCATGACCGCCCAGTCAAAGGTCGGCTTTGACCGCCCGATCAAAAGCCAAGGAAAAGGATCGCGCGCCCGCGAGAATCCAAGGAAGGCAAAGGAAAAGACCTTGACCGCCCAGTCAAAGGTTGGCTCTGATCGCCTGGTCAGAAGCCAAGGAAAATGATCTCGCGCCCACGAGAATCCAAGGAAAGCAAAGGGAAAGACCTTGACCGCCCAGTCAAAGGTCGCCTCTGACCGCCCGGTCAAAAGCCAAGGAAAAGGATCTCGCGCCCGCGAGAATCCAAGGAAAGCAATGGAAAAGACCTTGATAGCCCGGTCAAAGGTCGGCTCTGACCGCCCGGTCAAAAGCCAAGGAAAAGGATCTCACGCCCGCAAGAATCCAAGGAAAGCAAAGGGAAAGACCTTGACCGCCCGGTCAAAGGTCGGCTCTGACCGCCCGGTCAAAAGCCAAGGAAAAAGATCTCACGCCCGCGAGAATCCAAAGAAAGCAAAGGGAAAGACCTTGACCGCTCAGTCAAAGGTCAGCTCTCACCGCCCGGTCAAAAGCCAAGGAAAAGGATCTCGCGCCTGCGAGAATCCAAGGAAAGCAAAGGGAAAGACCATGACCGCCCGGTCAAAGGTCGGCTCTGACCACCTAGTCAAAAGCCAAGGAAAAGGATCTCGCACCCGCGAGAATCCACAGAAAGCAAAGGGAAAGACCTTGACCGCCAGGTCAAAGGTCAAACAAAAGGATTTCGCGCCCGTGAAAATCCAAGGAAAAGGACCTTGACCACTCGGTCAAAGGTCAAACAAAAGGATTTCGCGCCTGCGAAAATCCAAGGAAAGAAGGGATAGAAGGATCTTGTATGCCTAGAGCAAGAACCCGGAAAAACGAAAGCGATAATCCCTAGATTGTCCCCCAGGAAGGAAACTAGCTCAGATGCACTCTAAAGGGCATAACTTCTTGCTGCTGGCTCTGGTGCTTTTGCTATGTGCAATATCCAAGGTTTGGTGTAACATCTGTGCCTAGTTTTCCATTTAATATAAACCATGAAATTTCTTGTAATTATTTGTGTGTGGTTTATTAATGGCAAATCCAGGTTGTGTTTGTTGGGTGTGGTCTCTCCCTATGTTTTGTGCCTCTGGTTTCTCCTTTGTGGTGTGACTTCTTTGGTTTGTGGATCTGTTTTGTAACAGGGACCCGTGTTTGGGGTAAAACCCACTTGGTCTTGTGGGTGGACCTGGTCAAAGAGACCAACCTCATGTGCCTTGTGCCCTTCTCCCCGTGACCACACCCTGTGACCTGGTTTCCCCTACACGCGAGGCCTGGCGGGAGGGTTTCCCATCTAGTCTCGTTGGCAGTAGGGAGGCTAACAGGAGGCCGGTGGAACCCGCGGGGATGGCAGGCGGTAGTGGCTTTAAAGGGAGGCGTGTGGCATGGGGGAGGAGCGGAGAAACCAGAGAGAGGGCGAGAGGGAGTGCGGAGGCTGAGGAGGAGCCACGCACCGGAGGAGATCGCGCGAGTGCGAGGGGGAGGCTGGTGCCGTGCACCGCCGGAGCTTGAGGGCACGCTAGGCTCGTCGAAGCCAGGTACGCGTTCCCCTTCCGTTTCCCTTTCCTTGTTGTGGCATGTTTAGATTAAGGGATTAATCGAGGATAATGATGTTAAAATCATGCAAAAATCGGGAAATTGTTGGGAATGATGAATAATGTGATTATGTTGATATCATGTTGATTCATGGGTGTTTTGCGAGATTTTTCGTGGGTATTCATGATGCATGCTACAGTGACATCGAATGGGCCTTATGGCTTTGTGATTTTCTTTAGAACAACATACTTAATGGTTTTATGATCGGTTTGAGGGGTTTTGAAGTAGACTTGGAGGTCTACACTCCATGTTTTACTTGTATTTTTTGTGGTGTTTAAGAGGGGTCTGCTCCTTACTCCCACTTTGGGGAGAAGTGACGACGGAGGTTGGGGAGGTTTCTACAATCGCAGAAAAATGGTATGCCGAAATGCTCCCAGATGGTTCCCTGGACCACTAATTCGGACTACCGGGGGAAATTCGGTCGACCGAATCAGGGGGTTTCGAACGACTGGATGATTTCGATCGACCGTTCTAGCAGGGGGACTGATAACTAATAGAGGATTCGGAATGTCGAAACATTTCGGTAGACTGAATCAGGGAATTTCGGTCGACCGGGACCCAATTTGGTATGCCAAATCAGGACCCTAGGCTATATTGAAAAATGCTTAGAAAAATGTTGATAAATATGGATAAATACATGATAAATGTATGAAATGCATGGAAATGACTTGTGAGATGATGCATGTAAATATGTTGTTTTTAATGTTGTTTTCCATGAATTATGAAACATGGCTTATGTGTATGAATGTGGACCCATGTGAGGGGTGATTGCATGGTATAATGACCATGAATGTGTGGGCTTAAAAACCACAGGTGATAATGTGACGCATAATGCGTGTGATTTACAAAGAGTTTTATGAATGGAAAATGGTTTTGACAAATTTTTTGAAAAGAGAAATTGCATATGGTTTTAAAGAGATTAATGGAATTGTAGGAACCACAATGAAACCAGGACTTGCCAACGAGGTAGTGAGACTTCTAGAGATGTCAGGGACGTGTCCTTGCTTGTGGTTGCCGAGTTCGAGGTCCGGGCTAGGAGCCTCGAGACTATGGTGGTACTGTAGGACCCAGGGTACAGGAGACCTGGACTACCCTCAATACCAGTGCTAGACGGGTCTAGGGTTAGAGTCCCCAGGTGCTCGGGCACCATGGCATCTCGAGGACGCACTCCGTGCTTGTACCAAGCCAAGGTCACCTGCCCTACTCTAGGCCATTCATGCATGTTTTGTTCCTTTTGGCATGTTTTTCTTACTCTCTGGCTTGCTCGGTCCCTTGAGCGCGATTTAGTTTTCCTTTATGTTTTGATTTCCTCAACTTTAGTACATGCGTAAGCTCTTGGAGTGGCTTCTTCCCCCACACCTCGATGGCTACTTCATAATAGTGCCTTTGTGTTGTGGATATGGCAATGATGACAAACGGCCATGGCATCTCTGGGAATGCGCGTCTAGGCTGTGCAAATGACGTGCGTGTGGCACATGCGTGGGTCATCCAGGGACTAAGTCCGGCCCAGCCTAGCCAGTGGGCCCACCTAGTTTCCATGTTGTGCTTTACTTGTTGTTTCCAGATTTGATTATGCTTTTCTTTTTGCTTGGTTTGTTACCTTAATCGTATGATTTATTTCTCTTGCATCATATAACCCCATTAATCAGCATCAAGTGCCTACATTTCCATACACACGAGCGAGATACCGAGAAAGACCAACTCGTCGGGCTTGCAGGGGTGCCTAACACCTTCCCCGCACTTAATAGGAGTCCTTACCCTTCCTCCAGTTCACAATGATCTGTGTGACAAATCCATTTGACATGAATCATCTTGTTTCGCATTCAATTTCGAGTTTTGATTATTCGATATGGTTTTCCTTGTCTTTCTATTTTAAATAGACTAGGTAGCGACTCCACGTTTTTGTTTTCGCACAGTTTCCAATGTTTTCGAGTCATTTCTTTCCCAATGTTTTAAATAGAACCACCAAACTCGCCGTGGCCTTACCGACTCCCATGTGGTCATGATCGCGTGGGGAGCACGGTTTCCCTCCGTCGGCATGGTCACAAGAACTGGCAACTCCGCTGGGGAAAAGACAGACTCCGGCTTTCGTTTTCAGTTCTTTCTCGCTTGCGTGGTTTTCCTTGTCTGCACTTGATATGTTATGCCTTATGGATGATGTTTGTTTTACTTTACACCAAGATGATATCTCCACATCACAATGCACATGCCATGATACATGCTTTATGATGTGTTCAGTGTTTTTCTCTTTTCACTATCATGATGCCACGACACTTGCACATGCCATGATTATGCCTTTTGCTTGTTGTTTTGCTTGCTTGCTTGCCTTACTTGTGTGTTTTCTCCCTCTTTGCATTTGACATGACTAGGAGAATAGAGACATGTTTACTTTCCCCTCCTGGTTCAAAATAAAACACACAAACTCAGAGAAACAATTAATAAGGCAAAATTAGAGACCAATTCGAACTATCTTCCCCCTGATTAATAAAATGCAAGTAAAAGATACAAAAGCATATTGCATAATTGAACCATATAGGAGCATGCATCCCTCTCTCCTGAGTCCACCTATAGTCTGCAAAGGCCAGTTCCAGTTCTCTTGTCCTATAGCTTTGGCGTAAGACTTGATGTTAGGTTGTCCCTCCTTGTTCGGGGTCGTGTCGGTGTTAGTAGAGGGTACCGTCCATGCTTTGGCAGGGTCGAGGCTCCCAATGCACCACCGTTCCACAACATTGGCATGGGACGAAACCTTACTTTCTGCCTTGAGTTGGAGACCCGTTCACCCTGAGAGTATCCGGAGTAGATAGCCTCCTAACAAACACTTAGATGGTGAGAGAGTGCATGCTAGTTGCATCCATGTGCATGTGTGCCATTCATACCACTTAATTAACATTTCATTGCTTATCCTCAGGTTTTGATGCCTGCTCTTGTCTCATTTGATCCACAAGTTTGTGCATGAGTCCTTCGACCCGAGCTCGAGTGCCCCCTCTGAGTTTCCTTGTTGTGTGACACTCGTTCTCAGTCTTCCTGAGCTTTTATCGCTTTCGACGATAGCTCGTCGTTGGTTTTGTCCTTCCTTCAGCTACCATAGCCCCAATCGCACTCGCTCACATTCCGCCATGGCCCAACGCGTCAGTGAGGCTCTTTCTGCTGTCACCTCCGAGGTTATCACCACTTCAACCCCCTCGTTTTGTTTCCTGACTTCCTTAGCTACCTCTTCCCCCCATGTCAGCCTTTTCCAGGTCCATGGGGGATCTTCTCCTTTTGTGTCAGGACACTGGCAGACTCTGTCTAGTCTGAAGCTCGTCACTGAATCAGTTGCGGTGACCGCCACTCGAGCTCCGGAGCCGCCGGTGTCTCTCCCACTACAATGCCTTTCTGTCTTGACTACCCAACTGGCTACGGTAGCCTCTTTGGTAGCCTCCGTCCCTTCTGGACAGTCTGCTCTCCTTTTGCCCTCTACTGTGTCAGCTTCGCTGACAATCCCATCCGTCGGCACTACTACCGATGGGAGTCTAGCCGTGCAAGCCCAATACTTCTTGGCTCTTGCCTAGAAGCTGCAGGGCATGGCACTCTCACTGGACTCCTTGCTGATCCTAGCATCTCCTCCCCCTGAGGTCTCGCAGCCCCCGGCTTTAGTGCTCCATTATACACCCACTACACCTTCATGACCGTCACCCCAGCTCCTCGCCAGTCAAGCGACGGGAGTGTCAATCCTGCATCCTTCACCTTCATCTCACTCATCACAACATGCATCTCCCGCACTTGATGGCCAGCCTCTCGGCCTGGCAGGGGCACAGCACTCCCTCCTTTCATTGCTTGGACTCGCACCAAGACAGAAGCCACCACCCCCAAACCCCGCACCACTCACAGCACAGCATATTGCCTACCCTCTGTCCCTGCATCAGACATAGGTTCCCCCATGCATCTCGCACCACACCACTCACCCACATGGGTATACTGGCCATCATACCATGACACCAGGTGGTATGATGGTGGATCTGGAGGAGCACGTTGGTGCGACCCACACGGCATATGCGGTACTCATCCAGGCTGTGCCAGTCTCAACAATAGCGACCCCAGATGCCCTCCTTTCCATGATGGGTGATTTGGAAAGAGCACTTCGACAAGTGCAGGGTGGGGACCGCCAGTCTTTCCAGTTCCAGGACCTATGCTATTTCCCAGAGGCAACTCTCGCGTCGAATTTTCAAGTCCCAGACTTTGAAAAATACAATGGAAAAGGCTGCCCAATCTCCCATCGAGGGCATACTATAGAAACCTCGCTCAGCTCCAGGCTGACGAAAGGTTGTTGATCCACTTGTTCCAAAAGAGTCTCTCTGGCCTTGCCTTGAAGTGGTTCACTTCTTTGGACATGGCGACCATCCAGACTTGGAACAACCTAGCCCTGGCGTTCCTGGAACAGTATTCCTTCGACCTCGACCTAGCCCCAAAAGGGAGGACTTGGCCGCCACCAAGTAGAAGCCCTTCGAGCTGTTTGGAGAGAATGTTGGGGGTTGGCGTGCCCTTGCCTCACAGGTCAAGGATAGACCTTCTAACAAGGAGTCTATCAAAATGATCATCCGTGGGGCACAGCCAGCCACAGGGGCTCTGCTTAGCATCCAGCCTATCACCACCTTCTCCTCTCTTCTTAGAGCCGGCGCCCTCATGGAAAGCTCGCTACGAAGTGGCAGCTTCCCCGCACTCACCGTGTTTGCCAAGCAAGCGACCACCTCCAGCCACAACGCCGGCACCAGCAACAACAACGGCTCCACTTCTAGCTATCTGAAAAGGAGGGATCCCTCGAAGAGCATCGTTGCGTACCCTGGGTCCGCTGCTCTATCGGTGAACGTGGTGGGCTCGCCCGCTTAGAATCAGGTAGTTTATGCACCAGCACGTAGGACATCCCACACACCTCACATCATTACAACCGCCCATCGTCGAATCCATTGTCGGCGTGGTATAAAGAAAATTTGTACTGCAGTTACCATCGGGCCCCAGGGCACTCGACAGATAACTGTTTCACTCTCTAGAATGCCATACAGGACCTCATTGATCGCAAGATCATTGTTAACAACACTCAGGATGCAGGATCTGCACCCGCCCCAACACAAGCACCAGCACCAGCACCAGCACAGCCACACCCTAGTATTGTCAGTCAGCATCTCCCTCAGCACCCCCATCTAGGAGCGCCCAAGACCTCAAGGGTTCACAGCCTCTTCCCTCTTGGATCCGGCTTTTCCTAGCCTAATCCGTAAGATCTTATCCACCTTGCCTCTGAACTATTCCCGTCTCAGCAGTATCTCTCCTTTCTCTCCGGTTCAGAGTCTGTCGTCAGCATGATTCACTAGGCCGCCAGGATAGAGCGCGCTGTCGCTTCACCTACCATGCAACTCCCCTCAGCTCAGCCCATCTGCCTTGAAGCCAGACCTCAGCCAGCTCCTACCCAAACCATCCAGTTAATAGCCTACTCCACCATGCCTCCCATCAGCCAACCATTGGCCCAGCTAGAGTTGGCGACTTGTACTCCCCTAGTTAATTTGACTAGGGATACCCACCGAGTACCGTATGACTATGCCATGGAAATGTGTGTAGAAATCACGTGGTCTGGATGGGTGTACAAGCCCCCAACTCCAGTCCCTAGAACAAGCCACCCAGTGCCACCTCCACTTCAGCAAGCGAGCCAAACCCCTAAGCCTGCCACCGAAGAAATTACCTCTAAACCCTCCACCAACACTGCCAATAAATCCCCAGATGATCTCACCTCCCAACTCAAGAAGGTTAAATCGACATATCCATTTGGGACCTCATCCACACCTCAGCCGAGCACCAAGAAGCCTTCCTTAGGGCATTCCAGGCGACCCATGTATCCCCCATCATTGAGCCCACAACCCATGAGAACATGGTAGGCATGATCGCAACGCCGTGGGTTATCTCCTTCTCATCCCAGGAGTTGCCCCCAACGGGGACCAATCACAACCAACCATTGTTCATCACCGTGCAGTTCCGCATCCCCTTGACACAGGTTGATAACAGTGTAGGTCTAAACATCTGCCCCTTGCGCACTGCGTGCAAAATCGGATTCAAAGCCGAGGACATTACGCCAGCTGTCAAGGGGATGACGTCTTTTGACAACACGCACCACGACGCATTAGGGGTTTTGGTCATTCCTTTGACTATCGGTCTGGCTCAGTTTGACGTTGAGTTCTACATTGTTGATCTCGAACCTACTTTCAATCTCCTGTTAGGGCACCCTTGGCTGCACAAGCATCAAGTTATCCCGTCAACCCTGCATCGCATGATCAAGTTCTGCTATGGCGATGACATTGTTGTTGTCATGGCAGAGAACTTTGAGAGGGACGGGGTTGACGCAGTCTCTTCGGTCGATCTGCAGACTGTCTGCTTTAAACCCAAGTTGTCGGATGTCCTGTATCGTTAACCGCTTCGAACCGATCAATTTCGTTCTGGAGTTCGAGCGTGTTAGCTTCTTGTCTGTTCACAGCCATCCTCAGTTGATGGTTGAGAACCTTTGTCACCGATGGGGATACGAGAAGGGAGCACCGCTTGGGCAATACGGTCAAGGGATCATGGAGCCCGTCGAGGCGAGGGAAAGAAGAGATCGCGAAGGACTCGGATACTAAGGACCACGAGGAGGCGCGCACAGGCACCGAAAGTTGTTTGTTCCTTGGGATTTGACTAACTTCGTTAGTGCAGGTGTGATGGATCCGAACAGGAATCCGTCCCCAGTCATCACAATACAGTAGCAGCAGAGTTCAGCAAGAGGACCTCGAGTGGGTCTGCATCGAGGACTATTACATAGACAAAGATACCCTAAGCACGATTGAGCCAAACCCTGTAGGCAGAACAGTGTAGCGACAAGCAGCAATCCCAGCATCTCCTTGTCTAGCTTTGCTACCTCGAGCAACACCAATATCACAGCCACAGTCAGTCATAGCAGTAGCAGTATCACAATCAGTCACAGTAGCAGTATCACAGCCACAATCAGTCACAGCAGCAGTAGAGCCACGGTCAGTCGCAGTCACAACAGTAGTAGTATCACAGCCAGTTAGAGTAGCAGTATCACAGCCACAGCCAGTCACAGCAGCAGTATCACGGCCAATCATAGTCACAATAGCAGTAGAGCCACGGTCAGTCGCAGTCACAATAGTACCACCGTCACAGCCAGTCATAGTCACAACAACAGAGCCACCACCGGCTTCAGTCACAGTAGTATCACAATCACAGTCAGCTTCAGTCACAGTAGCAGTGGCCTAGATGCAACAGTACAGTAGTAGTAATGTCCTGGCCCTTCTTGATCCTAGAACTTTGGTGCAGTCGGAATCCTACGCCTACAATGTCGACTTCAACTCAGATGAGGAGGCCCATGTAGACACAGTGCTCAATGACTTGGAAGTGCTATTCAAGGAACAACTGGCATCTTGGCAAAAGATGCAGCCGAAAAGGACAGGAAGAGGAAAGGGATGGCAGTAGCATCAGAGCTAGAGCTCACCCCACCCCAAAATCACCGGGGTCCTCCAGCAATCATGGTTGTGGAGGAGGGCAAAATAGTCAAGACTAGACCAGAGGAGATGATCTCCGAGCAGCTAGGAGGTGGGTCTAGATGGTATGTGAAGCACAAGCCTCGCCTTCAGATAGGCGAGGGGTAAAAAAACACCTTGAGGTAGGCTCCTCAGAGAGCCCGCAGAGCAACCTCCAAAGCGGTCACCAGCCAAATGACCGTCGAGGGGAAGTTATTGTAAACAGTACAGAAAACCCAAAACATCAGAAAAAATACAAAAGAACAAAAATATTAGAAGTACCATAGAAAAAGGAGAAGAACAGGCCAGCACCGCAGTATAACAGAAGAGCACAGGATCGGAGCCCACGTAGAGTAGTTACAAGGATACCAGAGTCAGCGTGACCCTCTTCAAGTGCAAACAGGGGCAGGAGTCGGAGCTAATCCTTTCATTTGATGTCACCAACTCGGTATTTCAAGAGGAGTTGTTATCAGAGCTAATAGCATATGGGGAGGAGGATGACATAGGCGTCGATGACCCAGAAGATGCGCCAGATTTCTGCCCTCACAACGACGATCCAGAAGGACCAAATTTTCACGTCGAGGAGGACACAGAGGTGATGAACATCGGCACACCAGGTGATGTTAAGGAGGTCCGCATCAGTGCCAGATTGTCACCACAAGAGAGGGCAGATTTTATCACATTTCTGAAGGAGGAAAGTGATGTTTTTGCCTGGAGTTATGATGATATGGTCGGACTAGATGTTGAGGTAGTAGTGCACAATTTGTCGTTGAAGCCGGACGCCAAGCCAGTCAAGCATAAACTCAGAAGATGGCACCCGCAGTGGCTTCTCAAATTAAAAGAGGAAATCATGAAGCAACACCAGGTCAAATTCCTAAAGGTCGTCCTCTACCCAGAATGGCTGGCCAATGTGGTTTTAGTGTCGAAAAAGGACGGACAGGTTCGCATGTGCATTGACTATAGAGACCTCAAGAAAGCGAGCCCGAAAGATGATTTCCCACTACCTCACATCGATGTACTGATGGACAACACCGCAGGGCACAAAATGTTATCATTCATGGATGGCTTTTCAGGCTACAATCAGATCAGAATGGCATAAGAGGATATGGAGAAGACATCATTCATCACCCCTTGGGGGGTCATTTGCTACAGAGTGATGTCGTTAGGACTCAAGAACGTTGGTGCTACGTACCAAAGAGCAATGACAACACTTTTTCATGACCTTATGCACTATGACATTGAGGTGTACGTAGATGACATGATTGCCAAATCCAAGGAGTCTGATGACCATCTCGCCTGCTTGAGAAAGTTGTTTGACCGCCTGCAAAAGTTTAAACTCCGACTGAATCCTAGCAAATGTGTGTTTGGCGTGACATCAGGAACATTCTTGGGGTATATAGTTAGCCAAAGGGGAATTGAGGTTGACCCCAATAAAGCCAAAGCCATCATTGATATGCCACCACCAGCCACAGAAAAAGAGGTCCGAGGTTTGCTTGGGCGCCTACAGTACATCAGTCGATTCATCGCCTAGCTCACTCCCATATGCGAGCCAATCTTCAAGCTCATGAGGAAAAATGCTGAGATTACCTGGAGTGAGGAGTGCCAAACTGCCTTCGACAAGATCAAATAGTTGCTAGGCAGGCCACCAATCCTGGTCCCCCTGACGCCAGGACAGCCACTCCTCCTCTACTTATCAGTTACACAGCACTTAATGGGTGATATTGTAGACACCCCGATTTTGAGGTAACCCAGAAATGAGTATCCTTATGTTGCTTTGGATGTGATCAGTCATTAAACCTAGCCCCAAGCCTATTAGCAAGCCAGAACCCAGAAATCTGTGAGGTAGCTGGGCACACCAATGTGGCGCACCAAGGTGGCGCACCAAGG
>JAMKQA010051617.1:0-14707 GCA_024699735.1 Posidonia australis
CATCCTCTGGTTAGCAAACATCCAGCCTTCCCATTTGCATCCCATGCATTCATCCTTTTGTGGTTTTCCTCGTCTTTCCCTTAAAAGACTAGGTGGCGACTCCATTTTTCTTTTCTTTTTATCCTTGCGCCTTCGCCATTCATTGGCATGGCTGTGGTCTCCTCCTCTCCACCCCTCCCTTCGGGTCGGGCTCGGTCGGGTACGGACACGGTCACACCTTCCCAAGTTTCAGAAATTTGAAAATTGTTCTAGCCTTATTAGTATGTTATCATGTACATTTAAGAGTTTCAAAAGTACTAATGTTTTTGTATTCATGTCATAGAAAATAAGATCTACTTTTCAATTTTTCTTGATTACTCTTGATATTCTTTAGTAGCAAAATGCAACACACATACATAAATTTGCATTCAATGTTCTCTATTGATTCATTTGGGAAAAAATAATTTCTTTAAAGGACTATAGTATACAACTTACAAAAGTAGAAATCGTCGATCCAATAAGTGCTTCGGTCTTAAAAGTCCATTTCATGAAACATACGCTTCTACCAAGACCAACACAATTAATTGTGTTGCAATGCTTGTAGACCCATCCCTAATAATGATAACAATAAAGACTAAACTTGTAAGGATAATGCATAAAGTACAAATATAAGCTACATCAAGAAAATAGAAATATAACTATTACCTGAAGAGCAAATACGCAACCCTCGATGTATCCAACTGAATCCTTGTCATTCTTTTTCTTTCGAAACATGAAATCATATATAGTTTGACCCCAGGTATAACCCCATAACTTATTCAGATCATCGACATAGTGATACAAACTGACATTGATACTGAAATTTTTTGTTGGAAATAAGACCGAAGTAAACAAAGATAAGACAAGCAACTTTACACTTCCCTCGTCATCCTCCTTAATTATATCTCGTATTTTCTTATAAATTGACATCTTAGTCAAATTACAATTTGTGAGATAACGATCTCTAATACTAGATTTTGCATTCTTAAAATTTACAAATGTACCATTATATGGTAAACCCAATACTAGAGAAATTTCTTGAGGATTGCAGGTTAAAGTTTTTTCGCCTATTTTAAATAGATTTGCTTCTTTCCTATTCAAGTCAGCTACTTTACATTAGTCATGAATAAGTTTGCAATCTACCATATACACTCTACCCAAGTGAAAAAAAATGGGCAAAAGGAGTTTGGTCTAATAGGTAGTAATGTACTGGGGTAAGACTTTCCCTAAGTTGTTCAAGTTTTCTAACAAAATGGGATTGGTAACAAGTGATTTGGATCAATTTCTCAGTCATTTCACCAAGTAAATCTGCACAATGAAGCAAAAACGAAGAATTAATTAAAGGACACATGCAATGATGTATTTCAATGTTAGGGACATGGAGCGTTTCATACAAGGAAGAGTCCAGACAATAAAAGAGAACAAATCATTCTAGAGTTTATGAATGTAAATTGCAAATAATCTACAAAGTATCAATCGCATCACATAAATCCACACAACAAAAGCTAGATAATAGGGACAGAACCACAGACAATGCAAAAACATGGTAGCAGGGACAAAATTTGAGATATAAATGCAAAAAAATACAACTTAGGGGCAACAACTAATAGGGGATCCAAAAAAGTAAAAAATGCGATCACAACGAAAGCTTCAGAGTGAGAAAGAGAGAGACAATCACTTACATAAAATTTACTGAAGAAAATGAATGATGCGATCATAGGGAGATGTCGATCGCTGTCACGATCTCCCTCTTCGTTGCGGTCAAGGTCACGATCTCCGTCGTGGTCACGATGACTATGGCGATCGGAGTAGTTAGGTTTCCATTGTGTGTTACAAAGTGAGAAGAGAAAGATGGCAAAAACAGGAGAGGAAAGAAAAGAAGGGGAAAAGAGAGATGAAAAACAAAGAAGGATATTTTAGTCTTTAAAAATATATTTTAAATATTAATATCTAATTTTATTACTGCCATTAAGTTGAATATAAGAAATGGATTTAAAATTAAGTTTGAAATGGCTTATTTCTCTAATACTAAAGTAGATTGTGTCTTTTAATTAATTATTTTAAAAAAATTATTAAGCACATGACAACATTACAAACGTCGTCTTCTTTATTAATTATGTTATTGATATTACAATTTCTATATGATTATGATGGTTAAATTTTCAAAGGGAGGAGTGACGAGTGGAGAGTGGAGAATCGTAGGAATGAAATAAAATTATTCTATTTTATTTTATTTTAAATTATATTTCAAAATTTATTTCAATTTTATCTATTTTTGTTCAAATGTACCAAAATCTTTTATGTACCGGCTTCTTACGTTCGTTTCTGCTATTTGTGTCTTATGTTGGTTACGTTGGTATGTTGACATTTGCTTGTCATTGCGGCTATAACATCTTTCTAGCCTAGACGCTAAAAGAGGCCTAAACCCCTCGTCTCCCCCAAGCCATGGCCGCCTTCACTCGTCTCCTCCTCCGCATCTCCCACCACCGCCGCCTCTTCTCCACAACTTCCACCCCAACCACCTCCACGCCTAGCCCCATCATCTCCGCCATCGACTCCCTCCGCAAGGAGCGCAACCTCGACGCCTTCCTCTCCCGCTTCCTCCTCTGCTCCGCCTCCTCCCCTCGCTTCCGCTCCGACGCCTCCATCTACGAGGTCGCAGTGCTCCGCCTCGCCGCCGCCAGAAGGTTCGACGACGTCATCGCTGTCGTCGACTCCCTCAAGCCACAGGCTTCCGATGACGACTCCTCCACTTCCTACCCGTCCCGGCTGATCTCTCTCTACGGCAAGGCCGGGATGCCCGGCCGCGCCCGCGAGACCTTCCGCCAGCTCCCCCGTAGCACCCGCTCCTTCAACGCCCTCCTCTCCGCCCTCGGCTTCGATGGCGGCGTGGTCGACGCGTTCGAGACGATCCCGTCGGAGTATCCCGAGGTTTTGCCGGATGTGTATTCGTATAGTATCGTTATTAACGCTTTGTGTGAAAAGGGCGATTTTGATAAGGCAATGGAGATCCTTGGTTTGATGGAAGCGAAGGGGGTGGTGCCGAATGTGGTCACTTTTAGCACTCTTCTTGATGCGTTCTACAAGAATGGTCGCTACGACGAGGCCGAGAAGGTTTGGGGGATCATGGGTGAGAAGAATTGCCAAGATGCTAGGAGTTTTAATTCCAAGTTGAGGTGGCTGGTTAGCAATGGTAAGACTCCTGAAGCAGTGAAGGTGTTAGGTGAAATGGAGAGCCGAGGACTGAAGCCGGATGCCCATGGCATGACTGCTTTAATAGTGGGTTACTGCAAAGATGGGAACTTGAAGGAGGCCAAGAAGCTGTTTGGGCAGATTAGAAGGCACAATTACTCTCGAAGCCGGTCGATGTACGAGGCATTGCTTCCAAAGGTTCGTGCGGCCGGGGAAATCAATTTGGCTTTAAGTTTGTGCCATGAGAGCCTGAAGACCAAGCGCTATGTGTCTGTGGAAGTGTTGCAAACAGTGGTAGATGACCTGGTTAAGGCTTCGAAGCTTGCTGATGCTACTAATCTTGTCAAAGCGGTGTGGTCAAGTCATCATTATTGCAAGGCTTCCATGAAAATGCCTGAGCCGTGTATTACATGGTGAGTTCATAGACTCCTTAAGGATTTCGAAATGTTCGTTTAATTCTTTTCTTTATCACTTATGTTTTTTTATACACAAATGCAGGTTGTTACTGTTTAGTTGCCTTGTTTCTCCCAGATTGTATTATATATTACCTGCTAGAAATTTGAATAAGTAGTTATAGCTTGAAAGACATCTTTCAATTCTAGAATATGCTCACCTTGAAATAATGCTTGGTTACAAATGGCCAGCTTGGAAATGGAGAATCCAGTTTGAAAAGTTGTACGTCTTTCCAGCATCAGAACTGTAGCGTGTTTCTGAGGTGGTCAAAATCAGGAAAATTGGAATGCGTTAATTAAATAGAATTCTGACCTAGATAACCAAGTATAGGAGCGACTATATTATTTATGGAACAAGCTGTTAGTAATAAAAATGATGTATAGCGGAATAGCCTGACATTTGTTATTTGATCATGGGAAAAAAGATGTAAAACTGTCAGTATCTCGCAGAACATTACCTACATATTATTTAATTATACAGGATTCAAAATTCAGCCGAAATAATATATTTTACAGAAACAGTATTAGACATTTTCAATTTGTGTTTCATATTTGAAATTATCAAGCACCACGGTTTAGAGCTTCCTGGCTGGATAAGTGATTTTTTTGGTATTTGTTAAAATCAAAATCCTTGCCAAAGATGGAAAAGGCTATATTCTTACTTTAGTTCTTGTATATCTTCTATTTACTAAAATTTGGGTCTCATTGAAATTTGTACGGGGTGATTTACTAAAATTTTGGTCTCAATAATATATTCTTACTCTGGAGAGTAGTCTGCAAGTTACCTTAACTTGAATTTACTAGCATAATGCCAGTGAGGGTATTTATATTTTTCAAATGGAGATGAGAAAATTTTGTAATAGATTTATGGTGGTGCAGATTAGATTAAAAAACATGCAATATCTAGATATTCAAAGTTTTGCCATTTTATTTTAGACCATCAGATAAATTTTAGATTAGAGGTTTTGGAAGTTCACACTTTCTTATCTGAGAAAAGTTCTTCTTAGCCTGTGTTGTATCCAACTCTAAATGCCTTGCATGGGTCTTCTTCAAATATAAAACCTAAACATGCTTGACAGACTATCAGATATTTAGGAAATTCTTGTCTTCATGGTGCACTGGTGCCTCTTTACCAAAGGCACTTCTCTGAGTGAGTTTTCAAGAGAATCACCTTTACGGTTCGATTGGTTTCAAGAAAGTGATGCTTTATAAGAACTTGTTCAAAAGGTAAGCTTCTAGGGTTCTTTGATACCTATCTTTAAAAAGGTATGTTTAAACTTTGATTATTCACTTTCATATTCAACAAACCTTTTCAAACTTTGATTATTCACTTTCATATTCAAGAAAACAAATCAGACCCTTAGTTTTGTTGCACGAAACAAACAGTTACTATATTGGTACACAAAGACCTTTGTTGAGTGTAATTACTACTACCATGTGTAAATAGGTAAGTAGGTAGGTATGTACTTGTAAGACACCAATGATTCTTACTCGTCTTCTCAGAATTTCTAAGTTTATGTTTTAGTTGATATGCTGGTTGTTTTTTTGTTGAATTACAGGAAAATTCATGCATTTCAATCTTTCCATTTGGTTGATTTTTTTTGGACTCTTCCTTCTTTATTAAGCAACCACTTTTTCTTTTTGATACTGTCACATCAAGACTTGAACTTTCCTTGTTTTATCTAGGCAAATGGAGCAGCAACAGAAGAAGGAAAAAGATAAGCAGCAGAAGAGGGAAAAAGATAAATCACTGAAACAGAGAAGTGATACTAGGGAAGAAACCAAAGAGGATGGTGAAGTAACGAAAACGGAACTAGTACTCAATGAGCCTGGTGAAGAACACAGTGAACAAGAAAAACAGGCAAAAAGGGCATATGCTAAAATAGGCATAATTGTAAAATCCTTTGAGAAGCCAAAGTACCTGGGAGCATTCGGGATTCCACTTGATAAAAATAGGGTTAAATTGCCTTCAACTAGAACATTGATTACTGTTCTGAGATCGCCACATATTGATAAAAAGTCAAGGGAACAGTTTGAGATGAAAGTCAGGAGGGAATACATGGTCATAAAATGTGAACCTCATGAATTGCACAAGAAATACTTTTGGTTCAAGCGTGCTCGCGTCCTTGGAGCTCAGTTTGAGCTTGTATTTTCTTACAAGACCAGATTAGATATGAGCAGACTCCTGAGTTTGCCTTGAATCATGAACGTTGTTTGAGAGTGGTTGACACCGAGACATTCATGAAGCTCTGGCATGTGAGAACTGCAGCTTCTGTAAGAATTTGTAGGCAATTATTGTCGAGCTAAGTCATCTTTAGCACAAGTTTTTGTTGTAACAAATTCATTTAAGTGAATTATTTTTCTACTTCTATACTGTTGAATTTGTTGTTTCAATGATGATTCCAGACTTTCCAGTTGTTACCGTTAGTTATAATTGCTCAGAATAATGGGTCTCCTGGGTTAGTAAACAGGTTGTTTTGGAATTTTCTTGTGTTACATGGTTGCGATAATCTGCTTTAAGAGTTGAGGTTCTTACAGGAACCATTTCAAATATGCAATTCAATAACCCCTCCATCCTTCATGGTTGTTGGTCAATATTTGTTTCGCGAGGTATAGTGTTACTGAGAGAGAGCTTAATAGCAAAGAACAAAAGCTTGTACAATTAAAGCTGGAGTCATATGGTATGTACCAAAAACAAAATCTGTATTTGATGTAATACTGGAATCAAACAGGTAGCAAGCCTGGAACAATGCTTCATGCAAGAGGATTTTGTACAAGATGTGAATAGAAAAAATAATAAAAATATCATAGAAATGAAAGTACATCAATATTTGATATTATGCCACAATTATTCTGCCATAAAAGTACATCACTGACGGGAGGAAAACCGATTTGGACGGCCGTCAATATTTGATATTAATTTATCATCTACAAATGTAATCTCGTTCTCCATGTACTTCCAATCACTTTTTTGGGTTGTGGATCTTCTGGCCCTCTGTCTCGTTGCCCAGACGTGAAATATAGCCATCCATCCCAGAATCCAGCTAGTGTGGTTTTGACCCGAAAGGGCATTCGTCCAATCACTGACCATTCCTGTAGATAAAAATATAGAGCACATAAGTAGAACACACGGTGGTTCGGCATCATTTGTCCATTGTCTAAGCAACCACCAAAAGAAAAGAAGAATCCCAAAGATAAGCAAGGGGCCCTAAACGGCGTTTGCAACTTACATGTAATGGTACATGTAAATGGAATTGTAAAATATCATGCACATGACAGATGAAAACAAGTCCCACATAAATGATTACAACACTATTTCCATAAGTACTCGTTCCATACAGGCTAGATAATAGAAAATAGAACATACAAATTCAAGGCACACGTTTGTTTATGCAACAGCATTTAATAAAAGAAAAGCTTTGTTGACGATTGACACATTGTTTAAAAAGTGTTTATTTATTAAGTAAAAAGAACAAAAAGGTCTTCATCTTAATAGCTGGCTACGAAAAAAGTGAGTACATTTCCATGAAAATGGTAAATACCACATAAATTTCAAATAATGATGCGATTGTCATTTAAGGTAATAATATTAGACTGTTAGTGCATGCTTTTATTTGTCCAATATAAATCTTTTGTGATTTGTAATGACATATTTTCATTGTCAAACATGACACTTTAAATTTACAAAAACAAAACACACCTCAAATTAAAAAAAACTACAGCAAAAGCATGAAATGATGCATATACACAGAAGCTGATCTCAAAATAGAAATTACAAAACTATTCCATATTTGCTTCTTTGAAACTGACCAGAAATGCAAAGTTTGCATGTTTAATATTTGGATGCTATAGATTGGATTAGATGATTTAAAGTGGCACTTCACTACTTCAGTGACGCGAGATTGCATGCACATCAGAACATTTAATGATTTACATTAGATGCCGCTACTCAAAAAAAGAGATGCATAGACAACAAGAAAAAGAGGTGCTGAAATTATAGCAGAAACCATGAAAAATTGTGCATATGGAAGAAAGTGATACCAACGAATCTAAACGAAATCGAATAACCTCCCCAACCAGAACCATCTTCTTCGTCACAGGATGCTTTTCTGTTGTCCCTCCAACAACAATAATGGAATTGTTCACAATTTGCCATGCAAACTCTATATGAGAAACTGGCTTTGGCATGGGTGGCAATTCCTTCCACTTTAACCCATCATCCAGCATGTAAACATCACTATATACAACCTGGACAAAACAAAAAAAATGTAACAATTATATAGCTGGATGCAATACACAACAGATGAAATCCCTTCATGTTCTGTTTCGGTGTTTCCAATCCAGGAAAATGAAGGTAATAATCAAGTCGCTTTTTAAGTGAAAACCGAAAACCAGAATAATGAATCAAACTTTGTACATCTGATAAGAGAATAAGTATCAAGACCCATCAAACCCCAGATCTAGTGATAAATGAGAGGCATCAAAATTTTATTCTCGTACCTCATTTCTCCGTGAGCATTTGAAGATGGGGGATCCAGGTTTTGCCATGAAATCACCTTCTTGTCCACCAATGACAATAAGTTTATCATTAGCAACAACACAAGCCCTGAAAGTACAAAGAACTCATCATCAGATAAGATAGAACAATACTGACAGAGAGAGAGAGAGAGAGACAGAGAGAGAGAGAGAGAGAGATGCATCAGTCTAACAGGCAATGGTAAATAGACTTAGTCATTCATCACTCTCAACAGCTCACTGAATGAATTTGTTTTGAACAATAAGTGTGATGAACATGCATAAGAAGTCAATCTGTAAGGATCACATGAAATTTACAGCGATATGTTGCATTAAAAAACCTCAATTGTTGAAAGAGTCAGCTATGAGAAACCACATCACACACATGCATATACACAAACCCCACCACTATGAAGGTCCATAAGACCATACCTCAACTAAACTACAATTAACAATACAAAGAGTCACAGATATGAAAATATAAGAGAATGGTAGTGAATCAATTCTACAGAATTTAAAAAAATCACATTCTTTTGTTTGCTAACTGCTGCGACATTTATTAGACAATAATATTTCTTTTACCTATTGTAGTATGCTTCTAGGGTTTATAATATGAACACACTCATGTCTACAAAATATAAGCTAAGATCATGACAAGCAGTACTCTTTCATTTGTTGGAAATCTGTAAAGACACTAAAAGAAATGAACCTGTGAGGTCCACCACGTGGTATTGGTATCTCAGGTCTCCATTCCTCTTCCAAAGCTTTGCCATCATTGACAGCGAGACTCCAATGCTCTAAACCAGGCTCATGGCGATCCTCCTTGCTGCCACCCATAACATGAAGCCTACCCCTCCAAAGTTGAGTGGCTGGCGCATACCTGAAAGACAACATACTTTCATTCATACAATACTGAAGACCAATTCGCAAGAAAGCATGAACATATACTTGATGAGTCACTCCAAACGAATTAATGTTGTGTTTCTAAAGTACATAGGGCTACAATAGTCAATAAATCTAAGAAAACAAAAAATTCAACAAATTACGGTCTTTAGGTGGGGCTGAAAAAAGCGTTGGAGATAAACAGGTCTAGAAAAGAGTAATCAAATGAAATCATAACAGGAGTTTAATTGTCAAATTTTGACTAAAGAGAGAAAAATGTTGGAATAGTCCTATATTGGAAAAATGAGAACTAGACTTGTGATTATATATAGATAGATCCCTCCACTCATCACCAATTAATTTTGAATTGATATTCATATTTCAGTATGGTATTAAAGCCAAAAGAGACTCAAATAGGTCTAAGCCTACACACATCCACCCATATTCAAAGAAGATACATGTAGGACCTAAAAGAAGCCGTAAATGAGGAGTGTTGGAATAGTCCTCCATTGGAAAAAGTGACAACTAGATTTGTGCTTATGTATAGATGGATTCCTCCACATATCGCCAATTAATTTTAAGTGAGATATTCATATTTCAATAAAAGATTTAGTCCACTTATCAAAAGTGGCCAAAGGTTTTGTATCTTCAATTGGAATCCCAAATAAAATCTTTTAAAAATGGCATGTACCTAGGAACTGGTAATGAGGGAAGATCTGACCATTTCTTTGTCACTGTGTCCAACACAAAGCAGCGAGCAATAGGACCCCTACATTGTGGGCCATATTGCCCTGTCACAATGTAAATGTATCTTCCATCCGTTGCCATTCCTAAATGTGAATGTGCCATTTCCTTTGGCATATCAAACCCTCCTCCCCATGTATTGCTCGTAAAATCATAAATATCAACATGAGAATGTACCTGTTTGTTTTATACAGAATGCTGAGGAAATCAGAAAATATCCTTTAGTTTGGAGGAAGAACAGTCACATTGGAATACTTGAGATAATATCAACACATACAGATGATGATATTGGGCATATGTCTTCCATAAACTACAGTAACATATGCAGAGATAGAGTGGTTTTTGTGTAACCCCACAGATCAGAAGTTGAATCAATAAGCTTGTTGCATGTGAGAGTCAATTTGCTCTCGTAACGCTGAATCACAGATTGTTCATTGAATGAGATGACCAAAATTGACACAAACTAGCATTTTGTATTCATCGACTTGAAAGTAAACTTAAACAGAAATTCAACCTCAAGTAAGAATAGGTGTCAATAACCCTTCAATGATTTATTCAAAATAATACTACAAATAAAACGAACAGGACAACAGTTATAATCCTCTGCACTTCTAATTTTGTAAATGCCAACATCCTTTGAAATCATTTGCAAACCAGCTAGTTTGTTCTTCGAAAAGCAATCCAATTGGAAAATGGGGAAGTCCTAAACTGGCCTTCTTGATCAACCTAGGACTACAGAAGCCGACCATAAGTTAAAAGACCAGCTAGTGGGCAAGTTTCTCTAATGTTGGAAGCAGCTCAAAGAAGTCTCTACTTCCCTAGGCTGGTAAACCTTTGAAGAGAAGAAAGCCGACCGCTATATGAAAAATATGAAAACATCACATATTGTGGAACTCAAATCGACATTCCTACGAAATATTCAGGCAAATCCTTACTGTACATAGACAAAATAAGAGAGAAAGCTACAACTGCAAGAATCACTGAGAAGAGAACCCTTACACGATCAATGGTGCCGTAACCAGCAAACACGTAGAAAAGGTTCGCAATCTGTATCGCCGCCCCATCCAGCCTCGGCACGGGCGCTTCCCGCATCTCCTCCCACTCCAGCACCGGCGCCGGCAGGTCCGCAAACGTCGCATTCACATCCTTCCTCACAATCTTCAACACCTTCTTCCCTCCCGTCTGCACACATCCCAGCAAAACAGCTTTTAATGCAAGAATCAGCCAAGAAACCCAGCCCTAGGGCCAAATTTCTAGAACACTCACCTTGTTGGAGGAGGTCCCCGGGACGAGCCCCATGGGCCGCTCCATGGAGCTGTCTCTGGAGGAGAAGTGGCGGAGAGAGGAGGATGCGGCGGAGGAGGACGACGCCCAGAGGAAGTCGGCGACAAGCGCTATCCCGAGGAGGGCAATGCACGCGAGGAGGAGGACGTACCTCCTCGACGAGTGCTTCCCGCCGAATCTCGCCATTGCGGTCGGATATGGATCAGCAAAGCTAGCGGCGTGGGGAGGGGAGTGGTGGCATCACAGCGGCAAAGTGGCGGTGGACGACGGTGGTTGCTTCGCTGTGGCGGTGGTGAGACGTTTTTTCCGCCTTTTATTTTTTGTTCACTGGTGTGGTGTCGATGCTGGTCCTGCTGGATCGGCGCCGATGGTCCAAGGAGGGGATTAGAATGTGATGTGGGAAGTGGGATGTGTGCAGACAAGGAACCGACAAGGACTTATAACTCGGTAGGTAACCGACAAGGAATACTAGGAAAAAGGATAGCAAGATAAAAGTGCTCCGCAAGGCGGAACCACCAAATTCTCAGTCATGGCTCTCGAAACCCTAGTCTTCGTTAGAAAGTCCTCCTTCGCCGTGCTACATCCTTCGACTGGAAGGCTTTCAAGGTCAGCCTCTTTGAGGAGGAAGATGCCTCCCCCTCGCTGCTCCGATCCGCAAATCTCGCCGCAAAACCAAGAGATCTCTGTGGTGGCGAACTCTGCCAACCCCGTAGTCTTTGCGGAGAGGATCCCGATGAAGCGGGATGTGCCTCCTTCTGGTGGCACACTTCTCAGGTCGAGGAAGACGTCTATCCCTTCCTCGCAGGTATACGCAGTTGAGGTGCCTCCTTCCCCTTCTGTCGCCGCTCTCTACGACACTCCTTCTTCATCGGAGGCAAATATTCTTTCCTCCTTGATACCCAGCGCTCTGCTAGGGTTTTCCAGTCGAAACTACTGCCCACGCGGGGGTTCCGAGTTTTATTTTGGCCCTCTTGGGTTGCTTTTAGGTTTTGTTTACGACAGTTCCTTTTCTACCTTGCCTTTAGCTGCTAATCTAGATCTAGCTGTGGACTGTTTTTTGCGTGGTAAATCGTTAGCTTGCAGTTGGCTACAGAGTCTAAATCTCTGTCGACTGAGCTTGGACAAGGCCCCCTTCTTGTCTGGTTGGAGTAGTTTTTCGTTTATTGTTGAGTTTTACGAAAGATCTAGCTATAGGGATCTTCGGACTCTCCCTAGGGAGATTATGTCCTTACGGCGGCTCTCCGACGACTGTGAGGCTTGCACCTCAACGGAGGAAGTTTCCTCGGTCTGTCTCATGGATTTGGAGAGTTTTTTTTCCTTCTCTTCCCCTTCTGACCCAGTGGTCTCCACGGGTGTGTCGTCCGGGCTGCCACCAGTAGGTGACCGGAACCCTAGCGTCTTGATGGAGACGATAGGGCGTCAGCCTGCAGCCACTGACAACTTTGACAGTGCAGCAGTGTCTGCTTCGTGTTCCGTGTGGAACTTTTCTTCCTTTTGTGTTCCCGTGTTACTGCGAGATCACGATAAGCCGCCTCTTATCGTAGAACACTATCTTGATACCTCATCAGGTGCCGGTGCTTTACATTATCCCTGCGAGCATTGTACCTGTCATGATCAGGACTCAGCCTTTGAGCCCCGAGTTGGCACAGACCGCTCCAATCTCGCTCCGGTTCTCGAGAGTTACTCTGACAACGGGCATTCATTGCGCTGCATTCCCGCCTCCCTTAACGACTGTTTGTTGTCTTCTCTCTCTGAACGCTTTGCTTCTTCGCTTGGTTCCGAAAACGGCTCGGAGTCACACGCTCCGCTCGAGACACAATTAGTGGCAGAGCATGCCCATTACATTTCGACTAATGATCGCTTTTATGACGAAGGTCATTTCAAGCGCCGCTCTCCTGTCTTTCACGACGCCTGTCTGACGCACTACTGTGCTGACTGTACGTCTCCCTCGCCTCCTTTTTCTAGTGGCGGTTCAGGTCTTTCTTTCGCACGATCTTCTGACAAGAAGAAATCTTCTGACAATCTGGATTCTTCTATTCCTCCCCCATCTTTAGGCTCCCGCTTTACTCCCCTCGCCTCTCCCATCCCTAGCCAAAGGAAAAACTCTCATTCCTTTGCGGAGCCTCCGGAGTGGATCACGGTGCAGTGTCGGAAGGCTTGCTCCCCCTGGTAACTTTCTGTCGAGTCTCGGGCCGTTGCTTTGCCTATGGCCTTCTTGGCCACACCAAGAGCAACTGCAAATATTCCGGTTTATGTTTTCGTTGTCTTTCTCCTACTCACTCAGTGGCTATTTGTAAATTTTTCCAGGAAGGGAAATCAGCCGCTCCTCCTTCTAGAATGGCGGGTCAATCCCCTCATTTTCCTACCATCATTCCTCCCTTTGAAGCTACATGTGACTTCCTCCTCTCCCTCTCTTACTGTGCTCTAGTCTCCTCCCACTCCACCCAGCTCTCCAAGGAGTTGCTAGAACACTATATTGTGACACACTGGCCTTTGGCTTCCGGGGTAGAAGTCAAACTCTCGGCCCCTGGTAAATTTTTACTGAGATTTCCCACCCCTAAGATTAAGGCAGATACCCTGAACCTCTACGATTCTTCCTTGCAATCTCTTTCTGCGTCCTTTACCCACTGGTCGCCACAGTCTAATGCGGTTTTCACCCTTCGTGAGGAGGGAGTTTGGGTCAGACTAGAGGGTATCCCACACCATTTATGAAACGTCGACGTTTTTAGATGTATGGTTGCTGACTTTGCAGACCTTTTAGAGGTGGACCTTTCTGTAGAGAGTGCAAAACAACAAAGTTTTGCTAGGTGCCATATTCTGTTGCACTATGGCAAAGACCTTCCGGATACCCGCTTCTACGCTTTTGGGCGTATCGTCTACCCAATCAAGTTCAGAGCTAGTTGGGATCGTTGCGATCCCTCCCCTCCAGTGCAACATACCCCTGCCTTCTGGCCCGCTAGACCTTCTCCTGTCTCGCATCAGAAAGCCCCTCCACCTAGTAGAAAGTCTTTCAAAGCCACTAAGACCTGGCGTGGAAGCAAGTCGGGGAAAAGCTCTAGACCCGGGGTTAATGTTTGGACTAGATCCTTCTCTCAACCATAAGCAAGCGACCCTTCTCCTGGTTCTGCGGGGATTCTTCCTACCCCGTCTGTCTCTGAGGGCTGGTACAAGGCCTCACCTACTCCTTCTACTTCTGAGGGCTGGAATAAGTCTTCCCCCACCCCTCCTGCTTCGGAAGGTTGGTACAAAGCCTCTTCCTCCTTATCCTCCAAAATGGACTGCTCCCAAAGAGGTGATGCTCCTTCTTCCCTGGACGAGTCCAACTTTGTCCAAGCAGAGATTCGCGCAAGGAATCTTTCTATGGGGAAGTTCAAGAAGCTACTGGCGCTGTACGACTGCATGGAGAAGGAAGCATCGGTTGAGAACCCCACGGAACCTCTTCCCTCCCACCCGGATACCCCGATTCACGCCCCAGGTACTTCTGTTAATTCCTTAGAACATCTGTCTAGTATTGTTAATACTGATCATTTTGATGCCTCTACCTCTACTCATTCTTCTAGTGATCCTTGTTTGTCTGATATGCATGAAAAGGATATTGATCCCTTGACTTGGGACTCCTA
>JAMKQA010051618.1:0-18844 GCA_024699735.1 Posidonia australis
GCTTTATTCCAATGCACAAGAATAAGAACTTAAAGGAAAAGTGGGAAGGGCCTACCTTGTCCAAGATGTTCCTTCAAAAAAAGACCCAAGATAATAAGCTCCTTGATGCTTTGGAAGGGCTGAGAATATCTCTGGATGCAAGGAAAAGCTTGAGAGCTCAAGTGGATAATTGCAGAATTCTGGAGAAGGCTGGCTATAGCTGTGTGTGTCCAACCCCAAATGGCTGCCTATAGGGGTCTATGTATAGGGATTTTTCAAGGATAACTCCTAGGAAAGCAAGGAGCCTCGTAGACGAAAAGCCTGGAAGACTCCATGGCATAATCGTTGGTAGAGGTAACAGCCATTAGAGGTGGAAAACCAGCAGCCAACAACCTGAGAAATGGATGGGCGCCAGGTATGTGCGCCAGGTAGGTGTGCCAGGTAGGTGTGCCAAGTAGGTGTGCCACTGTGGTGCTCCTGCTCGATGCTCCAAACAGGTGCTCCACATTGGTGCTCCAGCTAGGTGTCTAGATTTCTAATTGGGCTGTGGGCCTGCTATAGGTTTTGATTTGGTTTAGCTAATAGGATTCAAGGGTTAGCCACATTCAAAGCAACATCTGGAAAGCTCATCTATGAGTCACTTCAAAATCGGGGTGTCTACAGGTAGGCTTATATAGGGCACTTGGTGGCATGAGGGCTGTCGAATGTAGGACTCTTGAATGGATGGTGAGGATGTGTGGGTTTGCATGGACTTAGGGTTTAAGTTGGGCTTATTGTTTTTTGGGTTTGTGTGTATTCTTGTTTTTATGTTTGGTTTGGATTTTTGTTTTGGTTTATTTACTCTGTAGGTGTGATTTAGGTTTGTTTTGTTTTTGGGTTATTTTATCTTTTTAGCTTTAGGTTTCATTTTGGTTTTGGTTTTTTTTATTTTTTAATGCTTAAGTTAATTTTTTTTGTTGGGTTATTTATTCATTTTTTAAGTTTAGGTTTGATTTAGGTTTTAGTTTATTTTTCTTGAGTTTATGTTTGGTCTTGGTTTTAGTTGAGTTTGGGTTTAGGTTTATGTTTGGGCATATGGTGTTTGATTTGAGCTTGGGCTACTAGTTTAGGTTTTAGGATAGGTTTTGGCTTGTTTTTTGGTTTAAAGGGTCAGATTGGGTCCACCGTAGCTAGAGCATGATCCAGAAGGTCTGCCGCCAAATGACTACAAAAGCAGGGTGTCTACAATATCAATTTGGCATGATTTGCCTACATTGTCCTCTTGAGTCAGATTTACCACTTTTTACATTGTTTCACAATTTTCTTGGATTTTCAGGATTTTGATTTGTGTTGGACTTTTATCGCCTATGGGCATACATTAACAGACATGAAAATGCCAACATTAACCCAAATGAGGATTGTTTCCCATTTTGACTTTCACGAGCATTTGAAGATTTCCGTTGTTTTGCGTTGCTTTTCTCCCCAAATGTCTCTAGTTTACTTGATTTTCCTCATCGCCTTAGGACGTATATTAAGTGACATTCTCAATGCCTACATTGACCTTCGAATTGTTTTTCTTATCTTTTCCCTTTATTCATTTTCTCGTGGAGTTTTCATGTCAAGTTCTCGCATTCATATTGGGCATACGCATTAGAAGTAGACAAGCATGCACACACTTGGTTCATGAGCAAGCAGTTAGCCTTGAAAGACTGATTTCTCAGGTGTATAGGTGCCTAACACCTTCCTCATGCGTAACAAGTATCCTTACCCTTTTTATGGCTTGCGGCAATTTGCATGCTACATCCATTAGGCACAGAGCACACATGTGTTCATTTGCATTATTTGCTTTACGTTTATCGCTTTCAATTTTCCTTATCTTTCCATTCAAGATTAGGTGGTGACTTCTTTTCCTTATCCTTTTTCTTTGTCTTTGTTTGGTGTTCTCAAGTCGTGTCTCCTTCTTCAGATTCGCCATCTTCACCATAACCGTATCGGGATTGTTTGTGCGTTTCCATGCACAAGGAGTCATGCAGGTTCCACTGGCATGGTCACACTAATCTAGATCTCTTGTTTTCTTGTTTGTTTTGAAGGGAAGGAATACTACATATGTACAAGGATGTTGTCAGGCGACATCCTGCTATCGACCTAGTGAACCAAGAACCCACGTCATCACAACCACTGTAACTCCCACAAGGTACCTTGTCAACCAGCGAAAGCAAATTGGCAAGTGGTGATCACAAAGAACTATCAACGTGAGTAGACACGGCGATAATTCTACAACACCCCCGAAAATCCACTTCCACAATACCTACGATTAGTGGATGTCAAGCTAGGAGACAAGAATTTTAAGGCCAGTCTGATTGGAATGGACATGCAAGTATATGATGTTATACTAGGAATGGACTAGCTGGCACAACATTCAGCAATGATAGACTGTACAAAGAAGAGAGTATTGGCAGAATGTCTTGGCCAAGGATGGTGTATGGTACAAGGAACTAGACCAAGCGAGCCAAGGAAAGTGATATCAGTACTCAAGGTCTACTATCATTTAACAAAGGACAGTGTAGGCTACCTTAGCTGTGTGACAGTCTCTTCTTCACCAGTGTTGGGGGTACAAGATATATCGATCATGCAAGAGTACCCTGTTGTCTTTTCAGAGGAGTTACCCTATATGCTACCATAAGGGGAAGTGGAATTCCTGATTGATCTTGTGTTGGGACTAGGTTCTATCTCAAAGATCCCATATAGGAATGGCATCTACTAGAAGGACTGGTCAAGTGTAGACCACGGAGACAATCTTAGGGACTTGTCAAAACCTGAATGGCAAATCTATTTGTTCATTTAAAGTCACTAGAGGCTATTATGACAGCTTAGCAATTGGACCCATTCACGCGGGATATCTGGCAAAAGCTGGAGGTAGGAGAGGTGCATCATTTCTTAGTTGGTACAGATGGTGAGCTAAGGTACAAACTGTGACTATACATTCCTCAGGTGGAGGAAGTGAAACAGAGACTACTTGATGAAGTCCATCGATCTAGATATACTATTCATCTAGGAAGCACCAAGATGTACAAAGACTTGAAAAGAAATTTTTGATAATTTGGGATGAAAAAAGAAATTGCTGAGTATGTGGCAAAGTGTGCAACCTGCCAGATGACAAAAATTGAGCACCATAAGCCCAGAGCAACTCTACAACCTCTGGAAATTCTAGTCTTTGGTGTGCACAGCGTCTTCCATGTGTCAATGTTGAGGAAATGTTTTGAAGATGTGTCCTAGGTAATGCCAGTACATCTAGATGAACTGCAGGAAGACTTGTCTCTAATAGAAGACACCATACAGATACTGGATAGAAAAGAACAAGTCCTCAGGAACAAGGTGATATCTCTGATACTAGTTCAGTAGCGGCACCATGGCACTGAGAAAGCTAACTGGGAATGTGAGGATGATGTGTGAATGCAGTACCACCAATTGTTTTGCTAGAAGCGAATTTTGGGGATGAAGTTCTTTTACGGGGTAGGATGTGACATCCTAGAATTCAGAAAGAATGTAATTGAGAATGTGTCATGTAATCTTAGATTTAATTATTATTGGATGATGTTGGTGAATGTAGCATTTGTGTGATGTTCTCCCAATTGTCTTGTGGTCTAGTTAGCTCAGTTTATAATAGTTCAGGAGAATAGACCAGGCTCATACTCTAAGTGTCTATTCCAAGTGCATAGTATAAACGTGAATCTAGAGAGAGTACTTTAAGCAAGTATTGCCAACGAGTTAACCCGACGTGATTAACCTATGTACAGCAAAAATATAGTATCACGTAGTAAAAACACAGTGAACGTTGCTCTGCCCTTGTTGCCGCCTTGTCCACACGGCCCATTGTCACGCCAACTACTGCTGTTGTCGCCATTCCTTGCCACATCATTTGCCCGAAGCTTCAGGCAACTGTCAGCAATGGAAGGGCTTATATAAGGAACCTGACCCCCCTCCCCACCTCATTGTAAGCCATTAGTTGGTGAGATGATGGGTGAGGGAGGAGAAGGAGAAGGAGAGCAAGAGAGGTGAGGTGTGGGGGAGAGAGAGGAGAGTCGTTTGCCACATTGCACTGCTAGAGTTCATTGAAATTAGGCCATTAGAGAAGAGAGAGAGAGCACTGGCAAGTCTGAAAAATGTACACATCCCACCCTCTTCTCCTTCTCGGTTTAATCTGCATTTCTAGGATTCGTGTCATGTAGCATATTATGGGCTGTGTTTGGTTTGAATAATAAGAGTTCAGTGGTTTTTCGATGATTTTTAGGTGAGGTTTTCTACTTCAGAGCTTTTCTACAAAATGTCTCGCGTGACTATTTAGCGAGGCTAATAAGCTCAAGTTGTGGGCGCGACCTGGAAGCAAGTATAGGTAGCACGAATTGCTAGCGCAGGGAATCAACAAGTGTTCTTGGCGCGATTGGCTGGTGCGAGTTGCGACAGTCAGTAAGCCTACTTATGTTCTCTAAGCTTAATTAGTGATTTCCTCAAGTTATAATGATTTAAGATTAATCCTAAAGATTTGCACCTATAATATTTTAGAAATCGGCATTGAAATAAGATGTGTTCCAAAAAGTATTTTTGTACTAAAAAGTGTTTTCAAAATAGTTTGAAAAAGATGCATGCTTTTGAAAAAGACTTTTACGTGGCTTTTGGTCGGATCTGTGTGGCGGTAGGAATGTAGTTGATGAGGGTTGTAGATACGGGATTTTAGAGGATACAATTGTTCTACATGCCTCGATGCATTTTTCCATCTCGCTTGTCTCTGTTTGCTTGTATCCAACTTATTTACTCCACGGATGATGGAATCGGTGTGATCGTCACTCTTGGTTCGCTTTTGCTAACTCTCAAGACACCTGGGGAGATGTGGATATGGTGGGTCCAGCTATCTTAGAATAGCCCCAACACTGCCTAAGGGTTCCCATATCGGTGAGCTTCTTCTTCTTCTTCTTGTCCTTGCAAAAAAATATAAAAATATATAGATTAATAAATTGTAGTAAGCAATTCAACAAAATAAATTATGAATGTGAAATAAAAGGAGAATACTTACCCAAGGGATTTTATTCCCCCCGGTTGCAACTATCGTTATGCCTATCTACAACATGCAATAAAATGAAATGCGATATGCAAAAGATATTAGAAGAAAAACCCCTTTTTATGCATGAAATGCAAGATGATGGCGTAGCGTAACCGGAGCTAACAGAAGACTTATGCTCAAAATCTCTCTACTCTCTTTCTTACAATAATTCTCCCCTCTTCTCAATGTGTTTGGATGATTGTGGGTTATCTCTCCATTGAGTCTAGGTCCCTAGCTATCGTTTTTTAGGTTGGGGGTGCCTCTCTTTTTATAGAGACATGGGAGGATCAAAAAAGGTAAAAGAATCTAAAAATGGCAAGATTGGACAACTGCAAATACAAGTTTCCATTTTAGAGGTATTGAATGCCCAAATCTGGGTGTTCTATGTTAAACACCCAAAGTGAGGAGTTCAACACAGCTAGGAGTCACAACTGTCTAACTAGGGAATATTCCATCAATTAATGGGCTAATTGGTGTCATGCAAGAATAGAGGAATCTTCCAAAAAAGGAAACTTTTTGAATTCAAAATTTTCAAAGGAGGAAAGTAGTTGATGTGACGTTGCTGAGTTGTCAAGTGTAGAACATCTAGAAGTGGGCGTTCTATGTTTAATGCCAGAAATCAACCTTTAATCACCCTTAGGCTAAAAACTTACCAAATTTGGCTGTCAATTCAAATGTGGTCAAACGAATGAATTAATGAGGTAATAAAAACCCCTAAATATGGCAAGAAGACTCGTTGATAATGATAATGATTTACGTTAATTCAAAAAGGGAAGATTTGACAGGAATTAAAGGGAAATGACTTGGAGGTATAGAATGCCCAAATTTGAGTGTTCAATGTTGAACGTCGAATTTTGGGAGTTCAACATTGAACACCCCATTTTGGGAGTTCAACGACCTAGATTAGCAAATGGGCCTTGAGAGAGTATTTGAATGGGCTTCTAAAGATGAATGGAGCATGTTATGGTGTAACAGAACTTAAAGGAGTGTCAAAACAGGATATTTACAGATTGTCATCCTTGAAGATGGTTTCGACACAAAACTAGCTTCAAAGCTTGACGATATTCCCATGTGGCACAACTCAGGGGTTTTAAAAGGAGGAAGGATGTGACATTTGGGCCTAATTATCCAATAAATGTAACCATGCAATTAATTGAGATATTTGAATATGGTTTATTAATAGATAATTTGATACACTGGTAGTGTTGTGGGTCTCTCTCACCATGTGTGGCTATATGTTGGTCCCTGTTTGTGTGTCTTTGGTATCTGTGCATGTGTGTGTAGGACCTAGATTTGACCTTGGTCAGCCTGAGCATAGTGCACCTTGAGGCGTGTGCCCATCTCCTTCCTCTCCCTTCTTCTTTTCCTCCACCACTCATGCCTCCACAGACGACCCCGTGCTCATTCCGTGTCCTTCATTGTCAACTCAAGCGGAGGGCTGTCGGCAGGATTCACGGAAGCAGTTGGAGTAGAGAAGTTTAAGAGGGCCGAAGGGGATGACGTTGAGGGCACGACCGGGGCCAAAGCAACCGCAAGTAGTGGCTAGCATGAGAGAGAGAGAGAGGAAGAAGTGGAGTTGGTGCCCCAAGACTGGAGCTACGCTGTGTGGTAGTGGAGGTCGCTAGAGTGCCGATCCAGGTACGCGACCCTCCTTCCTTCCTTGTTTTCCTTCATCTTGAGAAAATGGGTTAAATGCATGGAAATTATGTAAAATACATGATAAATAATGGAAAAATAGTAGGAATGATGGGAATGATGTGAATGACTTGAATGAGTAGAGATCATGCTAGGTTATGTGATTTTCGTGAGTTTTTGATAGAAAATGGAATGCATGCTACAGTATAATGAAATAAGTTTCATGCCTTCATGATTTTATTTAGAACAGCATGCTTAACGGATTTGTGAATGGATTAAGGGGTTTTGAAATAGACTTGTAGGTCTACACCCCCATGTTTTATCCATGATTTATGTGATATGTTTGTTGGGTCTATCGAAGGTCCAATTCCAGTAAATGCACAGCTAGGGCATAGGGGAGGTTTACTGAAATCGAGGATTTTGGTATGCCGATTTTGGTTTGGCATTCCATTTTTCCGTCAATATTAGACCAAAGACCCTAATTCGATAGACCAAAAATGTCCGGTCTTCCGTTTCAGGGGATTTCAGTGGATCGAAGGTATTTCGGTCGATCGAAACAAGGATTTTTGGATGACCGAATCCCAAATTCAGTCGACTGTTCTGGGTGTTTGATGCCCAATTTGGTATACCGATCTGGTTTAGCTTGCCAAACCAGACCCTTAGCCCATATGAATGAATGTGTATGAAAAATGCAAATAGATGGTTCTAAATGGATAATGGACATGTAGTAATGAGGTTTTTCCCATGTGGATGGCATGGAGTAATATAGAATTCAATAAATGATTTTGAAAATGGTTTTAGGCCTAAGGCTCCAAAATGAAAAAGGAAATTGATAAATGTTTGGTTTAATGTGGTTTTTGGGCATGAGACTTAATAATAAATATGAATGCTTGATTTTTGTATGATGTTGAGTCTAGGACTCAAATAGAGGGTCATGATTGGCTTGGGAATAATTACCTGTAAAAAGAAGACAATGAGTAATGGTTTTGAAAAGAAAACCTAAGAATTTTGAAAAGAAAATAATAATGTGTTCTGGAGCCACAGGGGTTGGTGTCGACAATGTAGTAGGAGTATGAGACTCCAATGAAACAAATTGTCAGATACGACCGTGGTTGCCATTGTGGAAACACGAGGGGTTGGTATCGGCAAATTGGTATGGATCCAATTGTCAAATACGACCGTGGTTACCGAGTTTGAGACGGCGTAGGCTAAGCTTGGGTATATGAACTTAGGTGTTTAGGTCACCGATAGGACATTAGAAAAAGACATATCCCTGTGCAAATGAAATGAAACTGAGGCCTGTTAGCCGAGGTGGTGTCCTCCCACACAAGGAACTTCACTGTGGCAGTGCAGGGATGTAGGGAAAATGGTGTCTTCACCTACTGCTTGTGTGCCTAGTTACCTCTGATCAAGGTAACACTAATAAGAAAAATGGAAATAAGATGTATGGTTAGCTAGAATTAGATCTATGCCTTATCTTCGGATTCTAGCGACAAATGAGGATTATGATTTAACCAGTTGCCAACCAATGTATATGGTTTTGTTTTCAGTCCTGTCAGGCCTTGTATTTTAGGTTAAATCTGGTCGAGAATGTAGATTTCTCAGAATGCATGAAAGGTCTTAAGGATGCATAAATTGCAAAAAAAATGTGAGCTTTTGAAAAAGACATGGTTTGAATAGGGATTCCTAATGTTTAAAAAAAACAAATGATATTTTGAAATGGACTTTTTGAAAACCATGTTTTGTAATAATCTAGGCTCTTGTTTTCTACCATTTTGCCGTGGTTTCTGTGTGGGCGTGTATTGTGTGACTTAGATGTCACTCACGCGTGTTTTGTTTGGTTTTTAGGTGCAAGTTGAGGTGTAATCTAGTCCTGATGCCCAAGTAGGAGCCACTAGCCACACATTATTCTTAGAAGTGAGCCTTAGTTAGTTACCGTTATTAGATTTTTATGGTAATCTTGTAATTACTTGTGATACTGTGATTTGGGTTGCGTACTCGGGTTTGGGGCATTACAAAAGATTTCCAACACCTACTACTACCATGCTGGATAAAAGATCGAGCTAGATAAGGGATCCAACACTCGGACTCATGGGAGGACCAACACTTGGGTATGAGACCAAGCTAGGAGAGGGTACGAAGATCCAATACCCGAGAATTTTGATTTGAATATTGAGTCGAGCTGGATAAGGATCCAACACTTGCGAAACTTGAGCTAAATATTGAGTCGAGCTGGATAAGGATCCAATACTCAAAAAATCTGAGGTAAATATGGGGCTGAGTTGGATAAGGGATCCAACACTCGGGAATTTTGCATTAAACTGGGATTTTGATCTTCATAAGGATCAACCTAGATAAAGAACCCAGAGCTGGCATGTGACGCTTCACCGAGGAAAGGCAAGGTGCAAACATACATATCATCATAGACCACCCGCGTAGTGGGCAGATAGGAGCAGAAAGAGATGAAAAGGAAAGAAGAGAAAGCGGGGGGTCAGGCTAGGATTGGAAGGCACTATGGACCACCAGAAGGGTGAGATTGATGTCAGTTAGGGCGAAGAACGATGTTAGCTTGTTGGATTGTGATGTAATCGCTGCTATGTTGCTGATTCTACTACTGTGGATAGTTTGTGTATTGGCAAACGCCCTTGTTATTGGTATACTCTGACCAGAAGGCAGATGAAATGCCCTTGGTCGCAGACACTCAATGAAGACCTGCAAAGCGATGCAATATGCAAACAAAAAGACTCAAGCAAGCAAGAAGAATGATTGTTAGGATCATTGGGGTGGATTTTATTGCAAGTAATCAAGTAATTGACGCAGAGTGATTCTTATTGTTTGAACAAGAAGAGTATGCTTTATTGATTAGCATGACTTTTGTTTTGTTTTTGTTGTTTTTATGTCTTTTTATTGTTCTATTTGTCCTTAGCTAGGTTGGAAAGTTGTATGCTTGTTGGAGGAAGATGCCTTCAACTCAGTTGTCCCTATAGAGATTCACAAGCTGTAGGTGGCTCTCATTGGGTGAGTGGTGACGTCCAAGCTCGCTGTGGGGTGATGTGACGATGGACCAAGTTCCATGACAAACTCTTCAAGATCCTGCACCTACTTTTCTGAGATCACTGATTTTTCTTTTCTCCCTCATAGATGCACGACTTCACTCTATCCCAGGCTTAGAGGTAATAGGCGCTTGATCTGAGCTAGAGGCTTTTGCTACAAGAGGGGGGAAAGTCCCTCAAAGGTGTGGCTTCTAGGCACATACTCTGACTCCTCTCCAAGGTATGGTAAGGGTAGAGTTACGCCACATGTCTCTTGCTCTTGGGCTAACTTCTGTCTTTGTCTTTCATCTTCTATTTCTTTTGTGCCCATGCGGATGTATATTTCTTTCTTTTGACTCACTCGCTCAAACACCCTAGCTTTTTATCTTCCTCTTAGAGGTGCAAGGCCCTTGTAGAGTTTGGACACTTCGTCCAGCTTTGATGGATGGTGGCTCCCTGACTACTTGGTCGTCTACATAGTGCCAACTGAGTAAGGGCAGTTCGATCCAGATACAGGCTAGCTTTCTGATTTTCATCATTAGGAAGATGATTATGATGCTTCTATTACTTGTGCTACACTCTTTCTTTTCCTGAGCATTCTCTTCATCTTCCTAACCTTGCTGGACTTCCACTAAGCTCGTCGGCCCTACGACGTGACCGATCGGTGCTCATGCCAATGAGCTTGGCGGGTGGGAAGATCTAGAGACTGATTTTGTGTTTTATCTGCATAAATCTACTCCTTTGATTGTGTTCTTGCTTTCCAGATCAAGCATTAAGTATTTCTATTTGATTTGATCCAATTTTCGATCGAGCCTTGTTTTCTGGATTGTCAAAGGGCCACGCGATACTTAGAGATGGATCATCATCACGATTCTTGCCGACAATTCTTGCCAACGGAAAACACTAGCAAGAATCTTCAGTAGGAGGCCCAAAAGATTCAGACAATTATAAAATCTTGTCTTGCTTCCATATTTTTATTTCCTTTTGTTCTTCCGATCACGTTAAGTTTTCAATATGATTTTGATTTTCAACATAGGATTTATCGCCCAAGGGTGTACATTAATTGGCATCTTATTGCCTACATAGTTTTCCTTTGATGCGGTGTTGTTTCTCACGCAACATTCCATGTTTTTTCCCATTTATATTGCGATTTGATTTCTGATTTCTCATCGCTCAAGGGTGTACATTTATTGGCATGCAAATGCCTACATTGATCCCATTGCGGTTTATTTTCCCTTGTTAATTTTCACAAACATTTATAATTTTCTCATTTTCTGCACGAGTTTCTGTCCGAGTGTTTCTTGATTTCTCACAAGATTTCTTGTCGCCCAAGTTTCCATCCCACTTACACTTACATTGGCATAACATGTGGCATCCATCCTAGGTTTAGCAAGCATGCATTCTTAGGCATTGGCGAGCATGCATTTGCATTTGTGACACACAAGCGAGCGATTAGCCTAAAAAGACCGATTTCTCAGGCGCATGGGAGTGCCTAACACCTTCTCCATGATTAGCAAGAATCCTTACCCTTTCTCTGGCCCACAATGACTAAAGTGTTGTATCCTTTTAGACATAGAGCACACACACATTCACTCAGTTGCATTCATTTGCATCGTTTTCTTGCATTCTTATGCATTTTGGTTTTCCTCGTCTTTCCATTAAAAGACTAGGTAGTGACTCCTTTTCCTTATCCTTTTCTTTGTCTTTATTTGATGTTTTCGAGTCGAGTGTCATTCCTTGAATTCATCATCTTCGTTGTGATCCTATCGAAATTCTTCATGTACTTCCACGCATGAAGAGTCAGGTGATTCCATCAGCATGGTCATAGAAACTAGCAACTCCGCTGGGAATTCTAGATTCTAACTTTCGTTTTGCCACTTCTCGCTTGCTTGGCTTTCATCCTTGACTGCTTTACTTTGCGTTTGCCTATTTGTCACCTTTTCTTACACTTGCATGCTTGCTTCTACATGCTTTTTCAACTTGTATGTTTTCTTTTACACATTTGTTGTGCCACTACATTCACATGTCATACTACTTACTTTTAGATGTGAAAGATGTTTTCTTTGTCACAATCATGTCAACACAACACTAACACATGCCATGATCATACCTTTTGTTTGTTTTATGCTTGTTTACACACCATGTTTGGGTGTTTTCTTCCCCTTTAGTACTTTTCCATGCTTAGGAAAGTAGAGACATGTTTGCCTCCCTTCCGGCTTAACTTAAAAGACATAAACGCACAGAAAACAAATAATAAGGCATAACTAGTGACAAATCCACACTTTCTCCCTCCAACTTAATAAAACACAAGTAAAACACACAAAAGCATATCGCATGAATGATAATTTTAGAAAGTATACATCTTCTCCTCTCTTGTGTCCATCCACAGTCTATGAAGGACAGCTCTGGTTCCTTATTCTATGGCTTCGGCATAGGATGTGTTGCCATTCTGTCCCCCTTGTTTGGGGTCGTGTCAGTGTTAGTAAAGGATACAGCTCATTGCTACTGCAGGAGTCGAGGCCACCAATACACCACTGTTCATCGCCTAAGCTTTGGCTAGGAATGGAACAGAACCAACTTTCTGACTAGAGTCAAAACCTAAATCCATGAGTGCATCCCATGAGGTTAGCCCCATACAGGACATACATGGTGTGAGAGCGCATTTTAGGACATTCATCTACATTATGTGCCATTTATGGTACCTTAATAACTTGCATTTGTGTCTGTTGTTCAGGTTTTGATGCTTGTTTCTCCTGCCTATTAACAATAGGTAGTTTAGTGCGAGGTCCTTGGTCGAAGCTTGAGTGTACCGATCACGAGCGGCCTCCCATGGTCTTTCCCTCTCTTATTTTCCAAGCTATTTGTCACTTTCGATAATAGCTAGCCCTAGAACTCGTGCAACTGCTTTTTGCCATAGCCCCATTCATACTCGCTCACGGTCAACCATGGCACAAACAACTAGTGAGTCTCCTACTGTTGTTTTGGAGGAGATCTCGAGTTTGACTCCCCCATCTCTCACTACTTCTGATTCTTCTTCTCTCCATGCATACTCCCCCATGTCTCACTCCTTCTGATTCTTCTTCTCTCCATGCATTCCGCTTTAGGGTGCAAGGGGACACTGTAGCCACTTTGGGACGTTGGCAATCATTCACTGCTCAAGAGCCAGTCACCGAGTCTACTACGGTGACCACCACACAGGTTCCAAGAGTGCTATCAGATGCACCCTTTTCCTCGGGCGACTACAACTACTTCTACTATAGGGTTCGTTCCTCTCTCGCTCTTGCCTCTCAACTTGTTTTTTGATGGGTCATCCGCCATGCCACCACAGCATCTGATGGCTCTCGCAAAGATTCTGCAAAGCATGGCTCTCTATCCTAGTTCTACCTCTATCTCTTTTCCCCTAACCCTTGAGGTTTCGGTGCAAACCACCTTAGCATTGCAAGCTCATCCCACAACACTTCTGCCCTTGCCATCGCCTCAGCTCTTCACTGCTCCGGCGATGGGGGCATCATCTCTGTCTCCTGCACCTTCACTACATTTTGCATAGAATGTGACTCTGCCACCTGGTGGCCAACCATTTGGGCTGGCTGGAGTGTAGTATGCCTTGAGCCCATTGCCCGGAATTGTACTGGTGCAGCAGCTATTGCTCCCCACTTTGCACTTTACATAGTACAACATTCAATCCATTCATCCCCTCTACATCAGATTCAATCCCCTCCATGCATGACATTACTATACTCTACACCATCACATAGGTATGCTGGCCCTTACGCTTCGACACTAGGAGGCGTTAGGGTGGATCCGAAGGAGCACACACGCGTGACCCATGTGGCATACGTGGCACCCAATTCTATTGCACCCATCTCGTCAACAGCAACCTCAGACGCCTTGGTTGCTAGGATCAGTGATCTAAAAAGAGCACTTCGTCAAGTACAAGGTAAGGACCACCAGTCCTACCACTTTCGGGACCTCTTCTATATTCTAGAGGCGACACTCCTCTCGAATTTCTACATCCCAAAACTCAAAAAGTGCAACAGTAGTGACTACCCAATTTCCCATTTGAAGGCGTACTGTGGAGACCTCGCACAGCTTCAGGGCCATGAGAGGCTTTTAATCTGCTTGTTCCAGAAAAATCTGACCGGGCCAACACTTAGATGGTTCACATCCCTCAACATGGCGTCTATCAAGACTTGCAACGACCTCTCTAAGGCATTCCTAGAGTAATACTCCTTCAATCTCTACTTGATTCCTAAGCGAGAGGATATTTTCGCAATCCGACAGGGACCTTGCGAGCCATTTGGAGAGTACGTCGGTTGTTGGCGTACACTAGCCTCTCAAATCAAGGATAAATCCTCTAACAAGGAGTCTATTGAGATCATCATAAGACGAGCACAACAGTTATCAAGTCTCTACTTAGCATACAACCCATCACTACTTTTGCATCACTAATTCAGGCCCATGCTTGTGTGGAAAGTTCACTACATGGTGGGAACTTCCCTGCACTCTCTGCATTCATAAAGCAAGCCATTTCCTTTGACAGCAACTTCAACAACAACATTACTAATGCTAGCAATACCAAGAAGGCAGTCATCGCTCTCGTCAAACCTTCTACAAATCCTACTAGAGCAGAGAGTCAGCCTAGCGCAAATCAATTAGCATTTGCACCTAGTCCTCAACACACCGCACACACATACTCTAGTGTCGAGCCAGTGCATCACGTCACACCAGCTCGGCAAGGACAACAATGACGGCAAAGGGGGCCTCGTCATAAGGAGAGCGACTTCACCCCACTCACTAAGCCACTGAGCGAGGTCTTTCCGAAAGTTGCGTCACTCCTGCGACCACCGGTGGTTCATCCTCCACCAGAGCATCTTCCAGAGGGATATAAGGCAAACCTGTTTTGTGAGTTCCATCAAGCCAATGGGCAGTCAACAGACGGATGTCACACTCTTAAGAATTCTGTACAGGATTTGATTGACGATGGGACCATTGTCATCAATGAGCAGGAGGTAGAGTCTATACATGCACTTGCAAGTCTTAGAAGCTTCTCTTGTTTCTCATCTTAGAAGCTTGATTGACGATGGGACCATTCTCATCAGCTCTAATGCTTCTCTTGTTGCTACCAAAGTTTTGTCCGACGACACCTACATGCACCATTCCTATTCCCATTCTTCTAGGGGGGCCTAGCCTAAAGATTGCCAGGTTGCTGTGCACCGGTTTGACCCAAAATATGCAAATACCTTGGTCCCCAAAGTGCAACAACCATAGATACATCAAATCCAATAGCAGATATAGTCTTCTCAGTTAGCAACAGCAATCCTGCAACAGGAACAGCAACCGCATCCTTTTCTTTCTTGTTTTCTTTGTTATTTCCTTTTCTGTATCATCATATATCAAAAATACAAAAAAAAAAAACAACAAAACAAAACAAAAAAATAGAAAATCAGAAACACACAAAAAGAGATATATATAGAAAATCAAAAAAATACCAAAGAAAATTAGAAAACAACAAAGGAAAAATATACTTTGCATGCTAACAACTTTGTCTGATGAGGAAAATCGAAAAAGCTGGCCTACATTGAATCAAACTGCCTTTCTTCAATTGGCACTACTCAGGTGACCAAGCAAGGGATCCACCACCTATCAAAGCCAGACAAAGTGTCCAAACTCCGCAAGGTCCCAACACCTTCAAGAGGGAGATAAAATGCTAGGGTGACTGAGTGTGTAAGCCAGAAAAAGAAATATACCTTCGCATGGGCGTAAAAGAAAGTAGAAGACAAAAGGCTAAGATAGAAGTCAGCCCAAGAGTAAAAGGCGTAGAGCATAGCTCAACCCTTACCATACCTTGGAGAGGAGTTGAAGCATGCGCCTAGCTAATCTACACTTTCGATGGACTAGCCCACCGTTCTACAACAGAAGCCTTCAACCCGGACTAGGGGCCTATTACCTCCATGTCAAGAATAAAGCAAAGTCGTGTGTCTATGAGGTAGTAAAAGAAAATCAATGAATTCAAAAGAGGAGGTGTAGCACCTTAAAGAGTTTGGCATGGAGCCTGGTCCGCCACATCACCTTACATAGTGAGTATGAGTGCCACCAATTACCCAATGAGAGCCACCCACAGCTTGTGAGTCTCTGTAGGACTAATTGAGTCGAGGGCGTTCTCCTCCTCCAGCAAGCATCAGACTTTCCAACCAAACTGAGGGCAAACAAACAACTAACCAGCTAGTAAACAATAAAAACAAAACATAAACAAAGGAAATTAGTCGAACATTGAAGATCATTTTCTAATTAATGTAGCACATTATCAGCTCGAACAATAATAAAAGTCAACCATTGTCAATTAACATATTTGCTTATTGTCACCATGCATGAATGAACTTTTTGAATTAAAATTATTCTACCCAAGGCCTAACCCTACAAGCGTTCACTCAGTGTCTAACCAAGGGCATATCAAGTGCCCTTTGGCTGGGAATATATAATCTACTCCCACCGCATTCAGAATCCAACTTTGTCCACCAGGGACATGTTAACTGCTCTTTGGTCAAGACCTACGCACCAAGTGTCTAACAGGGCACAAGCCTACTACATACTGAGAAGAACACCTGGACCAAGGTCACACAACTGTGATTCAAGGTGCACTTACTGGCAAATTTTCCCTAGCAAACACTTTTGGCTAGAGCAAGTGGTTAGGCCCTCGACATTCCTTTAACTCAATCCTTCAGTTGCATCATCAGCATCCTAATACCAGGGGCATGTCATCTGCCTTCTGGTATCGTCCTCCTGATATGAGGGACATGTCAGCTGCCTTCTGGTATCGTCCTTCTAATACTAGGGACATGTCAATTGCCTTTTGGTGTCACGTCATTCTTCTTTGGCTTGGTGTGAATTTCTGAGTCTGCCAAAGCCTTCATTTCTTTTGGCTTGGCATTGACTTTCGAATCTGTCAAGGCCTACTGTCTTCCTAGTTTTGGTGCTGACTTCGGTGTTAGCCCATGCTCATATTTTCCCTTGGTTTTGTTGCTGACATCAGTGTTAGCCCATGTGTAACCATGTCGGCGGAGAGTGGCCACAAATAAAGTATATGTGTGCCAAAAGTCGGCAAAGCCATGGCAAAAAGAAAAGAAGAAAATGCAAAAAATGCAGGAGTCGCCACCTAGTCTATTAAAATGGAAGACGAGGAAAATCATAAAACACATGAAAAATCATGCAGAACAAATAAAAATGGGGCTGCGCAAACCAGAAATGCGAGCAAGGATCCCTGTTACGTACGAGGAACGTGTTAGGCACCCTCGTACGCCTGATAAATCGGTCTTCTATTGATTTCTCTCTTGCTAATGAAATGTCGGCTTTGCAGCCTTTGCTGTGCACCCGAGGGCGATATGCCATGCCATGCTTGTATGTGGTGTCTAAAGTATAGGTGCATGATGTATAGGGGTGTGTCCTAATGCTCAGAAATATCGCTCGTGTGCCGGGCCAAGAGTTGATGCAATAATATTGCATAATAAGATCAAAGATCTAATGTCTTGAGTGATTTATCATCCTTGCTTTCTATATGCCTAAATGCAATCTAAAATGCAAGAAAACTGCTGAAAACAAATTTGTGCCTTCCTAATGCATCAAGGAAGAAAACCAAATGAAAACCCAGAAGCAAATCGGATCGAGAAAGCAAGCAAAACATATGAAAAACATGCTGTGTGCTAGTGAAAATAGGCTATCGCGCCTGTTTGGTGCGCTAGACTGGTGCATCAGTCTGGTGCGCCACCTATGTGTGTCTAGGTGGGCCAGTAAAATATGCTGAGGCAAAATAGAAAGCCACACAAAACCAGAACATCAGAGGATGCACTCTGGAAAAGTCTACAGTAGAATCATTCTGTAAAACTCAGGGGAAAAAACCATGTATTAAAAGTGCAAGAGATGCAAATGCAATGACCTTGAGCTCAATGGCTAGTAGCCTCACACAAGGCCTCACCTATTTGAACTGGATGAAGAAAGCATGATTCAGCCAGGCCACTGGATCCTGGGGCGATGCACATGATTCTCCACAAAGGAGTAAGGTGCAATCGGTCTACCAGATTCAGCCTGGGACTGAATAACGAAATGAAGAAAACAGACGGAAAACAATCCGGATAAGACTGAAAAACATGCAGGTGTCATCATGACACATCAGAGAATTTGTCGTAAAGAATCAAACTCAAAACCTCAGATAAAACCATGCAAATAAAGGTGCTAAATGCAAGTGATCTGATCTCTGGCCAGTCTAGCGCGCCTGCTGAGTGCGCCAGAATAGTGCGCGGGACAGGAGTGCCTAAGTTGTGCGCCCCAGGGAGTCTGGATCAGACTGCAATCTGATCCAGAATCCACCCCAGCAGAGATACAAGATGATTTATGCTAGTGCAGATGGGTTCATGCCATTACTAAGAAACTATAAACATGATGGGAATGCATACGATCGAAAATCACCATGTAAATCATGCATTTGGGATTAAAACAAATTGATGGGTTCATGTATGAATGAAAGCATGCAGGTTGCCAAAGCATAGACATGTTCTAGATAAATGCGATCAGAATGCATATAAACGATGACCATAAGCATATATCTATGCGCAAGACATAAAAGTGCATGGCAAAGCTATTGCAAAGAATTGATAAAAAGAAGACAACTCATGCAAGCTTTATGCTAAAAACACAAGCAAAGACTAGCATGGAGATTATTTTGCAAAGAGAACAAGCATGTTTATCATGAAAACTTCATAAAACCTGAAGCAAAACAGTCTATACGTACCTGTTTAAGCATGCTTTATCATGTTTTCTGAAAAGAAAGAAGAGGCGGAAGGCCTACCTCTCAAGATGTTCCCTCTCGATATTTCAGAGATAAAGAGATCCTTGTTGCTTTGGAAGGACCAAGGAGGCTTTTGGGATGCAAGAGAACGCTCCAGAAACGAATATATGTTGCTGGACAGAGGGTGTAGCTCGTGCAAGAAACTAGCTCAGAGCAGAGTTGCAGAATTCTGGATTTCTAGCTTCAACACAGGATTTCTAACCTCTCCCTATGGCTACCTATGGGGGTCCTTATATAGGATTTTCTCATGGGTAACTCATGGGAATGGGGAGAGCCTCGCAG
>JAMKQA010051619.1:0-27684 GCA_024699735.1 Posidonia australis
GTAAGACTCGACAGGTTCAAGAAGTTTTGGCCAAGATGGTGTCCTTGGACGTGTAAGAACAAATTATCATCTTTTTATAATTAATAGTAAAAAGTAATAATTTAATTCTATCGTAAATTACATAGAGGTTTAGGAGATGATAAAATTGAGACTTACAATAAGAAAAATTCATTTGATGAAGCCTGGACCAAGTAGATGTTGAGTTGGTGAAGAGCTTGAAAGAAACTACAGATTGTTACAATGTCGGAGACAATGTAGCCACTATGAGGCCATTACTGATTTTCAGTTGATATTAATCATTATTAGTAACCTGGGACGCTGGTAATATTCGTGCCCAATCATTGGACATGGGGTTTCCCACGTCACGTCCAACGCAGTGCAGCTGCAATTGCTGCCATATTTGACCCATTTTTCCTTTTTGTACTAATCTTCCACATCTGGACTTTGTATGCCAGTTCCAGTCAGCTTTCCTGTCTTCTATATAAGGACCATTTAAACCGTGCAGGGGGAGATGAGCACGTTGTGTAGAGAGTTACCTAATGCTAAGAGTGAATTTGAGTGTGATCTGTACAACTCTTGCCATTGCCTATTCAAGTTACGATTGACATTGCTTCATCATGAGCTCATCTCCAACATCCTCACACCCATTTCTTCCATGCATAGGGAGTTTCAATTTTCTTTTTTCTTCATTTTTCATGCATTTGTAGTGATCTCATTGCATTAGAATAGATTGGGCATATAAAACCCTGCATGTATTTGACTATACTTAAAACATCTGATCTTTGCTCGTGCATTTGTGTAGATCAAAGTGTGATAAGTTTTGGACTGTAAGTTTGAGATTAGTTGTCCCACTTAGTTTTAGGCTGGTAGTTGTGTTGAATTCCAGGATGTTGTGAGTAGAGGCCTTTATTGTAATTGGTGGTTAATAATGTTGGCCTTATTGGATTTTAGTGATAATTAGAAGGATTGTCTTAAAGAACATTCATAATGATTATTTGATCCTTTGCACAAATAGATTGCAAGGAATTGTGCAAGTGGAACATGATTAGTGTTAGTGTGGTGTTTGTGCTGTGTTGCGCTTGTACCATCGCTCAACTTAAGCTTGTGGCTATTCAAGGAGGACTACGTTCTTTGATTCAAAAACACACACACACACGCACATGCACACCACTTGTGGGAGAGAAGAAAAAAAAGAAAAGGAAAACAATATGAGAAGAAGAAGAGGAGAGAGAGAGAGAGAGAGACATAAGGAGGGAGAGATGAGGAAGAGTCAAGAGAGATGGGAGAGATGCAGCTAAGAGCTGGAACCAGGGCAAGTATCGTTGTCGCTGTGGAGCTACTGTGTTGTAGTCGCTGTGCTGCTGCCGTTCAGATCAAGAGGGAGGAGCCACGGCAAGAAGGTCGTCAATGATTAGAGAAGGTTTGTTGTGTTGGGTTTTTGACGTTGGATAGAGATGCATGCTCCACCGAGATCTTTTAATTGCAATTAGAGATGCAATCATGTTTGTGTTTGAATAATCTTGCTATAGGTATGAATTATAACATTTTTTAGTTGAATTTATGGTCTTAAATCATGATTTACACAAAGATGGGTTTCGCGATTTTTACTGTTCAAAGAGGAACATGCTTGAGTTGTTCGTTGATATTCTGAGTTCTAGATGTCGAAAATAAGAATTTTCAATTGTGTATGGTAGATAACATCTTAATCTACATTTTGGTATATCATATAGATTTTTCTTGACTTTGTGTCAATCTATGTGCAACAAATCTGGCATATGCTTGCAGGTACTCTGTTCACAATGATGGCATACATGGATTGTTTTAATGATATCTCAATATTTTGATAACGGATTTTGATGTTTTTGTAGACACTAGAAAGATAATTTCGAGATCTTTAAAAATAGTGTATGGCATGGATTTTTACTGTATCGTTTTGGGTGTTGAATAGGATAATTCAGTAGCAGTATTTTGGACCGAGATGGGATTTTTGATAACATAATTTGTTTATATGCTTATATTCTTTGTTAAGACATTTATGATGGAAATTTGTTAAGAGTTATAGCTTCATATTATGTATCTTTGGTATATGGGTTAGTGGGTTACTGGATATCCATTTAGTAGAGGATATTCTTTGACTCACTATATATATGTAACTCCTCTCTCTGATAATATAGACTCAGATCATTATCTTCCCTAAATTCTACACGGTATCAGAGCCAGGTTGCCCCTCTGACCAGATCATTAGCTTCTACCTTAGAGTCGAATTCACTATGGCACTACTGATTAGGTCACCTCTCTCACCAGAAGTTACAATAGGCGTTACCATGGGTGATTGTTTCTCTCTTTGAGTGTGAGTCGTGTCAATTAGGAAAACATCATCTTACTTCCTTTAGACAATTACATCTTGTATCTAGTCCTAATTTGTTTGAGTTAGTGCATTGTGACATTTAAGGTCTTGCTAGAGTCTCGTCTGTGTGTGGTCACCATTACTACATTGTCTTTATTGATGATTTTTCTAGGATGTCTTGAGTATATTTGTCATAAGATCGTGATCATATTTATGATGTACTCAAAGTTTTTCTTTTTGAAATAAAAAATCAGTTTGATGCTACACCCAAGTGTTTGCGTACTGATAATGCATTGAAATTTATTCAAAATAAGGTTGAATCTTATTGTGCATCCTCAAGCATTATACATCAAACCACTTGTCCTCACACCTCCCAACAGAATGGAATGGTAGAACGAAAGCATAGGCATATTCTTGAGGTAACCCATACCATCATGTTATACATGAAAGTTCCAAAACACTTATGGTCAGATGCTGTTCTTATTGCCACATATCTTATAAACAAGATGCCCTCCACCCCTTTAAGGGGTGAAATTCTCCTACAGCGTCTTCAAAAGGATGCCAAGTTGTTTTCCTTGACCTTAAGTATTTTTGAGTGTGTGACCTTTGTTTAGGACCTCTCACTTGGACTTGATAAACTCTCTCTCAAGGCCATCTAATGTGTTTTTGTGGGATACTCTAGAACTCAATGTAGGTATCAGTATTTTCATCCACCATCTGGTCGATATTTCGTATTTGCAGATGTCACATTCTTTAAGTTCATACGATACTTTAGTGATTCGACTGTTGAGGAGGAGTCTGTTCCTCCACCATCTATAGTTGAGTCTGTTCCTCTTCCTCTTGTTGTTGGCCCAACAGACCCTCCTCGTCCCTTGCAGGTATACCGACGCCGTCAGGGACCACAAGCTCTACCAACGATAGAACCAGCTTCCTCCTCGAATGCAGATCCGCCTCCAAATGACCTACATCTCCCTATTTCTCTACGAAAAGATAGTCATTCCTCCATCGCTCACCTAATCTCTAATTTTGTTTCTTATGACTCTCTCAATCCTCGTCCATGTCTTTGCTTTGTCTCTTTCCTATGAATCTATTTCTAAGAATTACCATGAGGCACTTTTACTTCCCTAATGGAAGGCAGCAATGGATAAGGAGATAACTGCCTTGGCACCTCGTGACACATGGGAGTTGGTGGGCCATCTTATTGGAGCTCAAGTACTCACCTGTCGTTGGATTTATACTGTCAAATATAGAACAAATGATACTGTTGATTGTTACAAAGCCAGATTGGTAGCTCGAAGATTCACTCAGATGCATGAGACTGATTATGATTAAACCTTCTCCCAAGTTACTCATCTCAACTCTATCAGAGTGGTTCTCTCTGTTGTCATCAATAGCTCATGGGAGTTGTACCAGCTAGATGTAAAAAATGCCTTCTTATATGGTGATCTCATGGAAACTGTTCTTAGAGAGCAACCTCTAAGGTATGTTGCTCAGAGAGAGAATAGGATATGCAAGCTCAAGAAGGCGATTTATGACCTAAAACAGAGTCTCAGAGCATGATTTGAGAAATTCAACTAAGTGGTGATAGATAAAGGTTTTCAAAAATGTGTCGTGGATTATTCTGTTTTTTACAGGAAAACTAATCAGGAATGTGTGATGCTTGTGGTCTATGTAGATGATATTCGAGTGACTGGTAGTGACCAAAGAGGCATAAAAGAAGTTAAAGAGCATCTTACATCTCACTTTGTCACTAAGGACTTGGAGAGACCAAGGTATTTCCTTAGTATCAAATTTGCTTATGCTAGTAGGAAGATGATGTTATCCCAGAGAAAGTATGCACTTGATTTTCTTCAGGAGACAAAACTCTTGGAATGCAAACTAGAAAGTACACTTATTGAGCAGTTACTACCTTTTTGGAATACTAGTTTTGAGTTGTTAGATGACCCTATTCAGTACAGGAGGCCGATTGGTAAATTCATTTACTTGACAGTGACTCAGTGAGATATCTCCTATATTGTTAGCCTACTGAGTCAATTCATACACAAGTCTAGAAAGATACACTAAAATAGAGCTTTGCAGGTTCTTTTCTATGTGAAAAATGTTCTAAGAAAAGGTCTGATTTATCAGAAGAATGGCCATGTGAATATTATGACATACTCAGATTCAGGATATGCAGGAGATCGAAGGGATAGGAAATCTACTTCTGGCTTCCGCACTTATGTAGGAGACAACCTTGTCACATGATGCAACAAGAAAAAGAATGTGGTGTCATAGTTTAACGTAGAGGCAGAGTACAGGTCCATAACACAAACCGCATGTGAGATGATGTGGATCATGTCTCCTATCAGAGGTTGGTTCGTCATCTGTTATGCCCATGTCGATGATTTGCGACAATCAGGTAGTAATTTTTATTGTCAATAATCCTACCTTTTATGAACGTACCAACATATTGTGACTGTCACTATGTTCCAGATATGATGATGAAAGGGATTATACCTACTCCATATACTCATTCATCTAAATAGCTAGTTGATGTCTTCACCAAGGGTCTGAGTATTGGGATATTCAAATCTCTATGTACCAAGCTGGGTCTTCTTGATGTGTGTGTTCTAGTTTGAGGGGGAGTGTTAGAGTTATAGCTTTACATTATGTATCTTTAGTATATGGGTTAGTAGATTACTGGATATCCATTTAGTAGAGAGTATTTTTTAACTCACTATATATATGTAACTCCTCACTCTAATTATATAAATTTAGATCATTATCTTCCTTAAATTCTACAAAATTAAATTATATTATTGTGGTAGCTCATTAATTTTAGCTTGTACATGATTTATAGAATTTATAAATATTTTTCCACGTTTAAATAGAGGTTTTTGATGTGTTTGTTGAATTTATGGCGACGTGGTTCACTACGTGAGCACGTTGCCTTTAGTTGCTGATATCTCGAGTTGTAGATATTGGATTCTTGTGATTTTTGTTGCACATGGTAAATAATTTAATTATCTTCATTTTGATTTAAGGAACATAATTTTATGGTTTATGTATGAGTTTCTAGGACTTATTGTAGGTAACAGTATTTGCCACAAATCTGTCCCTGTGCCTAGGGCATGAAAGGTAGGCACGGTTAACCTATGCAAGTCACCAACGCAAGTCAACCATGTGGATTACCTGGTAGTAGTCTATGGCTTGAAGCGACAGTATGCTTTGTTTTGTGGTTTGCGTGGTGTTTTTGAATGGGTGTTTTATGATTTAAATGGAGTTAGCAAGATGTTATGTACAAAGTTTTTATAGTTTTGTGAGTTGAATTTGGAAAGGATTTTCGAAATGATTTTTCAAAAAAGATTCGAAAAGAAATGTACAAGGATTGCAAAAAATTTGGAAAAGATATTTTGTAGTTTAAAGAGACCAAAAGGTCGAAGCATCTGATTGGAACGATTGATACCTTTGGATGATCAAGATGCAATCACCTAGGATAAGGTCCATGTGATTTTCAAGGAATTAAGAAAGTTATAGAATCGTATCGACAAATCAAGACTAGTTGATACCTTCAAAGGGTTAGATACAAATCTGAGATTGAGATTTCATGATTTTTAGAGAATTACGAACCAAAACACTAAGGATAAGGTCAAGATTGACATGACTAAACAGTCTGACTGACAAATCAGGATAAGTAATACTCCTAGAGGGTCGAAAGCTAGATGAACAGGCATGAGGTCTTAGGAGTTATACTGACTAGACCACAAGGTGAAAAATCCTCTAGGTAGTCAGGTGCAACAGTCCAACTTTAAGAAGGAAGATCCTATATGTGTGGTCCTTGTGTAGACAAATTAATGATTCTTAGAATATAAACCTAGGATAGGATGACTTGTCATGACAATATAGTGCGCTTTGATGGCTACTTATAGTTAGTGTTAGTCGTTTGAATCTGAGTGACTCGACAAGTTTTTGACCTATACGTGTAAATATGTGTTGTATAATTTGTGTTCAAGGTTTTCTAAGTTCTAATCGAGGATTTCACACTCTGATCTAAAAAAGACCATGGTTTTTGATATGTGAATATGTAATAGTTTTAGACTTGATTTGACAAAAAGATATATTATCAAGTATGTATAAAGAGATTTCAAATATGCATATGATTTTGATTTAGAAAAGAGTAAATTGATTAATAAAAACATATTTAAAGGATTTAGCTTGTTAGACAATAGTAGATGACCTTATTGTGGTTTTGTGTATCAAGGCATTTCCAAGGATTTGGTTTCCTAACATCAATGTTATGATGCCCGTTCTGGTTGTATTGGATTGGTTGACAGATCTCAAGTTTTGAGAAGTCCGAACATTTGGTTTTAAGATGATTTTCTTGATACATGTCACGTTGAGTTAGTGTAACATCTAGGGTCATTTTAGGCCCATGTGTAGGAGATTTTGCCTCGAGAATTAGTTTCCACTTATATAGTACCTTTGATGTTGTAATGTGAGCCCAATCAGGATGACTGAGAGTGGATTACGTGTGTTTGTGAATGTAATTGTTAAATAATTCTAGTAAGTTTGGATTGTCTCCCTCCCTGAATCCCTGTTTTCTTTATAAAATACTTGTTGATTATCTTTGGTTTATTGGATTGTGATCAATTTAACGTGTTATGATCTGTGAGTATGTGGGACTGAAGAAGGAAAATAACGCCAAAATGTCACCATGCTACCCATGACCTTAATCTGTGATTTATGTTATAAAAATATGTGTCCAAGATAATTTCTTTTTTTCCCGTGACTTTGGCACAAAATGTGTGCAAAAATTACTAAAGGATGTTGGGCCAAGCCTTATAAAGGAAGGGGTGGCGTAAGGGGGCATGGGGAAAAGAAAGAAAAAAAAAGAGAGTGGATGTGGAGGAAGGCTCGAGAGAGGTAAGGAAACCGGGAAAAGAAAGAAAGAAGGAAGCAGAGGAGGAATGGAAGAGAGGCCGAGTGAAGGAAAGAAAGAAAGAGAGGGAGAGGGTGTCGATTTTATTGCTGGTTCATGGTTGAGGAGAGAAGAAAACCACGAAAAATCAGTGAAGAAAAGAGAAGAAAAAAGAGGAGGAAAAGAGAAAAGGAAGAAGAGAGGAGAAAGGCAAGAAAGGTACACGTTCTACTCCTCTTTTTCCTCTTGTTTAAGTTTGATTTTGATCCAAGCTTGTTGCTTGAGTGAATCTTGATGTGTGGGAGGAGTTTCGAAATTTGTAGGCATTTATCCATGAATTTATCAATATTTTTCCGTGGAGATGGTCACTATTGGGTACTTTTTGAGCTTTCTTGCTTAAATCGGGTATATCTTGAGTTGTGGGCGTCGAATTTGTGTGATTTTTGTTCCATGTGTTAGTACACTTAAAAATCTTCGTTTCGGTATATTATTTGCATGTTTTCGTAGCCTGTGGAGGAATTAGTTGGATTTGCAAGTTTAGCAACCTAACTGAACTTTTCTGCTTTGTTTTTCTGAACCTGGGGCGAAACTTAGTGGCGGTTTTTGCTGGTAAGACTTACTGGCGAGTCGAGCTAGCGAGTCCGATGCCTGTGGGGCATCCTTGGACGCCCCTGGGGCGTCCATCCAATGTAGGGCCATGTTTGAATGCTTGTCAGATCAGTTTTGATGGGCTCTTTAAGGTATTTGTTGATCTAAAATATTGCTTTGGGTTTGACAAGGGTTTTTATGGTAAAAATTGGTTAAAAATAATTTTGAAAATAATGCATATGTTTTTGAAAAGATTTTCCGTAGTAATTTGGTAGGAACTACAATAGTCGTGGATCACACAAGTGGATTAGGGACGACTGATATCCTTAGAGGACCGGTTGCGAATTTAGGATCGTAGTTGCCGAGTGATAGGAGTCACAACCGTCAGACTGTACTGACGGACCAAGGACGACTGATACCTCTGGAGAGTTAGGTACAAGTCTAGGGTTGTAATTGCCAATTGGTAGGGCCCTTGTTGGAGACCTGGTGGCCAGAGTTGAGGACATCGAGAGGACGTACCCTATGTTCGTCCTAAAGTGGACTTTTGGAGGGTTCCAAGAGAGGAATCTGAGACGGATGAACTCCTACATAGGGTGACTTGTCCATGACAGTGCAGTGCGCTTCGACGACTGCTTGTTGGCTAGTCGGTCGTTAATGGTCACAGTGACACGACAGGTTTTCTCGTTGGGTGTGTGTGTTGTGGTTTCCTATGTCGGACTCAAACTTTCTGGCTTTGGGTCTAGAGAGACCTTGGTTTTGAGACGGGATTTTGTAGTAGTTTTCTGGACTTGAGTTGGCATAGAGTAACCATTCCAAGGATGCATAATGATTTTCAACGTATGCACGAATTTTAAAAAGGAATGTGGAAAAAAAGTTTTAAAGGCATAATTAAAAAGAAAAGTGTATTTCCCTGTTATAAAGTTTTGTAACCTTTGGTTCTTGTAGACTTTAGGTTTTATGACTGTCGAGAAGGTAGTTGAGTGATTTGGGAGCTGATGGTCAAAAACTCCAATGTTCGTTTTGTTGTTTTGATTTTTGAGTAGGCGTGTACTACGTGACAAATGGTTGTCACTCATGCATGTCTGTATTTGTGTTCTTTCAAGTGCAATGTATAAGATTGCAGTCTAATTCACTAGTGCAATGTTCGTTTGTATTTAGTGTTATGAACCGCACACCACAGGTTCTGAGGAGTAGATTTCCATTTGATTGAAAAATTTTCAGTTAATCGCTATTTATTTAGTTTCCTGTTAGTTTGACAGCTTATTACTTGTTTTTGATAATTAATTGTTGATTAATTGACTTTGGGTAGTTGGATACTAGTGTGTGGCGCCGAGGCGTCATAGTTAGTGCATTATATTTCCTATGGTTTAGGATTTTTGATGCTTGAGTTTCTGTACCAAAGCCCATGTGCCGATTTCAATGGTTTTGGTCTGCACAAATATTGTGCATGGATTTTGTTGTTTTGGTGTGGTTTTAACTCTTTCTCGTTTTGTTTTGTAGAGTGTGTGTTGGGTGACCTGGATAGTGGTCACTCATGTATGTTTTTATTTTTATGTTTTGCAGGTGTAAATCAAGAATTAGTTTACTAATACATATAAACGGAAATCACTCAACCACACATCAAGAATTTTGGATAGATATTCTTAGGTTTATTTCTGTTGATTATGGTATTTATAGATTATTATGTTTAGATTTGGATTTAATATTGATGTTTGATATTGGACAAAAAAAATGTGGCTAGGTTAGATGTAACAATCAGGATCGTTACAATACTATACAATTATATTCTTGTTCTCATAATGACCTTGATGCTACACCTTTTAATTGTCTTATTTTTTGCCCTTTGTTTTGTAAGGAAAAAGGATTCATGGTTGTGACATTGAACATCTGTGTAGTTGATGGTCCTTTTGATTACATGTGCTTGCATGAATTGCTTTTAATTTCCTTTGAGTAATTAAGTCAATAACATATGTTTTCTTATGAAATGTTAGGGGCAGTACTGTTGTATAAAGTAAGTAAATTGACATGGCGTGAACAAATCTCTCTTCAGGTCAATTGGAATAAATGGACCACTGACTAGAGGGTTTAGTGTACCTGTCTGATCAATGGGAATAAGAAGGGTACTTCATAGAGGTAGGTAAAAACCAAAACTGAAACAAGGATAAACTAAAAAAGAACTGTTGGCCAATAGGATTAGTGGACATTTGGTCGGTTGGCATAAATCTGCCTCATGTGATCTATAATGAGTGTAAAAGTGAAAAGTAACACAAAACCAATAAAATCAGCATGTGTAATAAACAAAAGAAGAAAATGAATTTTCAAACATATTGCAGATATTATGATCATGTGTGCTCAGTTGCTTAAATAAATGTATTAAGTGTTTATTGAATGTGATTGCAATGGTACAATGACTCTTCTAAAGTATTCCAATGTAAATTATTAAGGGCTCCACACAATATATTGTAGCTTTAGAATTAAGAATATGATTTATGATTTTACTCTTTTGTTTCCATTTTGAGTGATCTTGTTACAATCACGAGATTTTTTTTAGCAATCGAAGATAAAATTTTATAACAACAAAAAATGAAAACAAACAAAACAACTGTTGAGGAACCTTATCAAGTAGATAAGGTGGGACAGTGAAAGAACAAAATAAACAACAAAACAAAGCAAATCATGAAAATAAAAATGACACAAGTTATAGACAAAAGAGCAAATCAACATACTGTTTTGGAGTAAACAGCTGTCACCTGGTTCAACATATCGTTTTGGTTTGGTATACCGATTTCTGATGTTGGTTTGCCCTAAACCTTGATTTGGTATACGGAATGGGTTCTAAAGTGTAGCTGGGGTCCCTGGTCCGGACGACTGTTTGAAAATGGTCTACCAAATCAAGTCTGGACTCCTTTCCTTGAGTGTTTTAGGTTTGGATATATATATATATATATATATCTTAGGAAAATAATTATATGAACATAAATAATTAGAACAATCATTAGACTAATTGTAGGAATTGACCAAAATGAATTAACAAGATTTCACCTGGGGTGTGGTTAGGATAAAAAATTATATAACTTAGAAAGACTAAGTCTCTCTCCTAATAGTGTAGAATGGATAGTAAGAATCATGACTTATCCCTAGGGCTAGATATTGGTTAGATTTTGTGTATGATACACTGAATGAGATATTCAATAACACTGTGTGGATGTTTGACATCGATTTGACTGTGCTTTAGAAGGACATAAGCCAGTAAGCGTCTTACACTCTAACACTAGAGCTTAGAGTTCAGGACATTGTTTTGTGTGACCAAGATACTTAAGCATCCGTCCGATCTTAAAGAGGAAAAATACTTCTAAAGTTGCGAACTGCCTGCTTAAGGCAAGGTCTACATGTTGTGCAGTTCCTTCTGAGTGATCCTTATTTTCAAATGGAGTTGTTGCCTCTGTTTGAGTATAGTTTTAGGAGTCTATGATTTTAAATGATTTTCAAAATGACTTGCAAAGGATTTTAGAACGAATTTTTTGGTATTTTCTATTTGTGGTGGACCATTAAACCAAAGGATTGTGTTGTTTGGACCAGAGGATGTAAGCTGCATTTTTGGATGATCAAGCACGTTGCCCAGATTAAGGTCTTAAAACCAAGATGATGAGACAAATGTTCGTCGGATCTTGGAGATATGATACTCTTGAATTGTCATTCACAAGGTCGAAGTTGAGATCCACAAGTTAAAGTGTTGTCTAAACCTAAAGGTAGATACTTCGATTGTCATCGAACATTGAGACCTAGTGTGTTGTTTGTACATAGTGGTATCGTGACAGCGGACTTGGGAGGTATGAGACTCCTACGTAGTTGGGTTTGATATCCTGATCGTTACAGGTACCGAGACTTATAGGTGCTGACTGAGCCTAAGGGTGAGGAACCTCTAATGGTTCGGAACATTAATCTAGGATGCTGAGAGGACGTACTTTATGATTTATCCTGAGAGAGGACAACTTGTCCTGGTAGGATGAGTAGCTTTCCCAAGGGATAATTTTTAAGGATCCTATAGGTGACGGGACTACGAGACAGGCAGATTCCTCCATAGGGTGATTGTCTGTGACAATACAAACACTGTGGTAACTTCTCGGTGGACTGCTTGTGACTAGTGTTGACTGCTTAGCGTCGGACAACACGACACACTATTACTTGTGGTTGTGGTGATGCACCCGTGTGACGAGGTATTGTGCGCTAGAGTGGCATTGTGGTTTTATTAAGCCTTAGTTTAGGAAATTAAGCACTGACCTAGAAGAGCCTGTGGTGTTGCATTTGTTGTGGCATGGTGTTTGAAGTAGTGACTCTATGATTTTGATTTAGAGGAGACTGTGATGCTGCACCTATATGACGTTGTGTTTTGGAGCAAAGACTCCATGGCCTTGGTATTATGGTTTTGGTCTAGAGGAGACCATGTTGTGCAAAGCAAAGACCCTATGCTTGCCTTTTGTGTTATTGTGGTTGTTGTGGTGGATAATCTGGATACTATAAAGAGTGTTCAGACACCGTTGATTGTCTGATCTGCACAAAGAATGTATGGGATCAGACTATGTGCTTTGGTGTGATTTTTGGACTTGATTTGGCAAGAGTAATAATTTCAAGTATGTATAAAATATTTTGAAAAGAACATGTATGTGGTTTTGAAAAGAGAAAAGAAAAGAATAGTTTTAAATGTATAGTTTTTAAGATTTTACTGAATACTGAGTAATAATAAATTGTCTTGTTGTTGTGTTACGACACCTAGATAAGATCCCTGTGTTGGTTTGTGTGGGACGTAGTTACTTCTACTTCCTTCGCGTAGTTTGCCGAGTTGTTACGTGAGATGTGTGTTGGATGACAATTTTGACTGGTCACTTATGTATGCTTTGATTTTAGTGTTTTTGACAGGTACAGGATAGGAACTTATTTTAACTAGTGCACATAAGAGGAGTCACGCTGCCATACATTAGAGACTCTGGTAAGTGTTTAGTTTAGTTTTATTTCTGTTGTTTATTAGATTTATTTCTATTGAGTGTACTTAGACCTAATTGTATAATTAGTATAATTGTAATTAAAATAAAAAGATAAAAAGAAAAAATGAAAATATAGTTAAGGTTTGAGTGGTAGCGATTTGAAAGTTGTTACAACTGTTTAGCTTACAAAGTTTGTAATTCAGGTATGTATAATTAAGGGTGAATAACAAGCTACATCTAGAACTAAAACTTGATAGATTGTTAATTGTTTAGCAGCTTTTATAAAGAGCTTTCATCCTCTACCATAGTTCCCCAACCTTCTTTTCCTCCTCCTTATCCACTCCTTACCAACCATTACCCTAATCCTACTACCAAGAATTATCTAGACTGAAACTATAAATTCTCTTAATTCTTGGTTGATAAGGGCTTTGTTGCATCAATTACTAGGCTACTACTAAAAGCATGTTACTATGGTTAAGGACATGTTGAATAGAGGCCAGAGCATACAACTGTTTTTAGATGAAACAGTTGATATCTCATTATTGTTATTTATGCAAATCTTCTGTTAGTTTTTTTGCAGGTCATATTGCTTTTGAAATTTAAACTTTACAAAGAAATCTAGTGTTGGATAGAACAGAAGTAATCTCAACGTTGCCAATATTTGTCGATTGTGAATATTCCATGAGTGAACTGGGACACCATTGTAGGCCTACCACCTTAGTGGGTCAGCTTTATTGTTTTGGGAAAACTATGTACATATACCACAACATATTATAGAACAAGGAGTGCATCCTTTTACTACAATGTGTCCAGGGAAAGAGGTGCAAAAACTGAATAAGATGTTATATTTAGTGAAGTATCATACCTGGAGTGATTCAGCATCTGTGGTCATCAAATTTGTTATCTTTCCTGATGCAAATTTTTTGCGCCCCTCATGTGTCAGCCTCAGGGATTTCCGGAATACAGCAGCAACCTAAAGGGAACAACAAAAATCATATGCATCCTGTATACAATGTCGTATCTTTTATCAGTCGTACAATCAAAATAACTAGATTCAGTATTCAAGAAACAGATATGAAGCATATCTAATGTAATACTTAGCGAGTGCAAGAGATTAGCATATTATTGCATGTTAAACATAAGGAAAACTATGTTAAACAGAAGGAAAACCAACTGATCTAATGAAATAAAAGTGGTAAAGTTTAGTATACCCTACATCCTGCTCAAACGACAAAAATAAACTGAAACGCCATATATCTGTAAATATTAACAATCAGAATAGCATGACAGATGGCATATTGAACAGAGCAAAACTGGATAATGTGAGTAATAATTTTAAGTCAACTGAACTGGATACTAAACAGTGAAAAGTTCTCAAAATAAAACAAAGGCAAAGATATATTCAACTAGAAAGCATGTTAAATTATGTCTACAGAATTTATATAAAACCCCAAGAAACATACCAAAGTTGACCGCAGTCGGAAACCAGTACGCATCACATTCTGAAAATATTGTGCTTCACTCATCACTCCCAGCGTCTGGGCCAAGACAGTATATTAGTAAGTAAATCATAATTTCTATTAAAGCTGATTATAAATAGCATCAATTAACATGACCAAATACTGATAGTAATATTAATGTTGATCATATCAGAATAGAAGAAAAGGCTCAGTAATCATTTCCAGAAAACACATGGACGCAGGGGTGCAAATATTCTAAAAAATAAGACATATTGGCAAATATTCTAAAAATGACACAGTAATATTCGTAATCTTCACGATTATGCCACCGCCCTCGTCATGCAACACATGCCCTGCAGCTTGTGTTTTCGAATGATCATCGGCGACGGGAGGTCAATAAAAGAAGGGGACTAGCGTCGGGCGAGGGAAGCAAGAGAGAGAAAGAGGAGGGAAACCAGAGCCTAAGAGCATGAGAAACAAAGGGAGAAGAAAAGAAACAAAGGCTGAAAAAGGAAGGAGGAAAAGAAGTTTGCTGGTGCATACGAGTACGTGTTCTATCTCATCTCTTTTTCTTCTAATTATGTATGAAATTGTTGAAACCGTATTGTTTAGCATGATTTCGTAATATGGTAGAGATTTCTTAATTTTTGGCAATTTTTAGAAGGATTAGTGGTGATTTTTCGATGATGAGGTTATTGTTTCACCGTTTAAGCACTTTTTCTTTGAGATTTTATATCTTAAGCTATGTACTTCTGATTCTTGTGATGTTTGTCCCAAATGATAGATGACTTCGAGCTCTTCGTTTTAGTATAATTTGTAAAATTTTTGGTCGCTTATGGTGCATTCACCCCTAGTTCTTAAAAAGGATAATTTTGAGTCGTGCTCTATTTACTAGTTTTGGTCTGTTTGTTTAGGGTGAGCCGTAGGTTACTACTGCAAGTAGCCCCTATAGGTCGCCACCATGGGTTGGTCCCGCAGTTCAGGTTTGATCAGACCCTACAGTGGTGACTGTGGTTTGTTTTGAGATCGATTAATATAGATTAAATCGTGGTTTTGATTCTGTGGATCATTTTGAGATATAAAATTATTTTGAAAATACTTTTGAAAAGAGATTTCCATAGTTTTTGAACAAAACCATGTAATCGTAAGAACGTACCTACAGACCAGGAATGTTTGATACCTCTAAAAAGTTACGTGCAAGTCTAAGGTCGTGGTTGCAAGTTTTTTCCAGTAAGGTCAGGAATTCAAATCCCCTCAATGCCACACTGTTGAAATAGTCCAACGTTAGAGTCCCTGAGACTGAGGTGCATTGCAACGTCCGAGGTTCAAGTCCCCGGATAGCTTAGGCACCAAAAGACATCGATGGACACATCTCGTGTAGTGATATATATATATGTTCAGGGCTGAGTTCCTGGAACAAATGGACTCTTGTACGGGATGGTCCTCTAAGACAATGTAGTAGGGATCGGAATACGAGTATTTAGCAAATGCTTGTGGTTGATTGATTACCTGTGACTAGAGTGACTTGATATGTTTTTATGTTGGATGCATGTATAGTGGTTTTGAGATAATTTTAGTCGTGATTTGGCTTTTCGAAAATACATAAAGTAATTTCAAAGATGCATGCGATTAAAAAAAAAAGATTATGATTTTGAAAGACATGTTTTAAGAAAAAGATTTTATGATTGATAGATAGTTGTGTTTTACGAGATTTTAATGTTTCTCTCTAATGTGGTTTTGATACTGCCAAAGGTGGTAGCCACGTGTCTTCTGGGAGCTGGTCGTGGCAACTCCAGTTGTGGTTTAACGTCTTTTGGTTGTGGTAAGCACATACTGGATGACAATGCATGTCACTCATGTGTATTTCTTTGTGGTTTTGTTTACAAATACAAATTTATGGAGTCACCGTCTATTGTAGTGCAAATAATTGGAGCCACATAGTCACATACCATAGGTCCTAGGTAGTAGTAGTCTTTTGTTAATTTTTATTGTAGTTATTAACTTATTAGTTTAATTTCCTGAAATATTATTTGGATATTTAGTTAATAATGGCCTTGAGTAGTGCTGATGCTTGTTTGTGACGTCAAAGGCGTTACAGATACAGAGCATATGGGAAGCAGTTGGATTGCCAACGTTGCAGATAACAAGAAGTTGTGTGGGCATGATAGCAAGAGTAAGGGAGCATAAGCCACCAAACATTTTAATCACAGAAATATGTATCTGCATGAAGATACAATTATCTGCTTGTATATTACTCTAGCTGAGTTTTATATGGAGTGTTCATTTTTTAAGCAGTAAAGACAGATTTAATTAAAAAACAGGAAAGGCAAAATTATAGAAAAGAGGGATCTATCAAGCAGATAGACGCCGAGAAAAAACAGACAAAAGTTTCAACATGGAAGTATGGAACAGACTCTCAAACATAACAAAAGAAAAAAAAATCTCAAAATGCAACACAGAATTCCTTTTTAGCAATCATCATCTCTAATAAAGCTACTAGGACCTCCAGCAACACAGTAATCATGGTGTCAGTCATAACATCACAGTCTGGAGTGGAGGACCATTCAGATAACTGAGCCAAAAACTTCAAACTTTCAATCAAGATGGTTTAATTGGGAACAAATAAAAACACTAATGTTTCTTTCTAAACATCTCATCCAACAAACTGCATGTGGTAGCATAAGCCACACCATTCAATTCCTGCCTTCTAAATTTCATTTGGATCTCCACACCTCCCAAAAGCCCTTAGCATCACCAGCATTGTGATAATCAAAATTGGAAAGATTGGACCACCACCGGTAGATATTTGTGCACCCAGAGAATAGGTGCCACCAATCTTCTTCACTCAAACAAAAAGAACATCTACGAGTCAACAAACACCATGCTGCTCTAACACCAACTCTGTGAGTATGCCTCCAAGAATCTCCCAAGCAAAGAACTGAACTTTGGAAGGAACCCAGAGAGTGATTCCACACCAACTGATAGCGTGCCAGATGCACATCTCCACCATTAGGGAGATGAAACAAAGATCTCACCACAAAGCACCCATTACTTGACCACAACCATTTAAAAGATTCATATTTAGAAGTCAACCTGGAGGAGCCATGGGATTCCATAAGAGAAAGTAATTCAACAAAATCAGAAATCCCATCATCACGTAGATCCCTCTTGAATCAACCATCCCAAGCAATCTATTTCTCAAAACGCTTATAACACTCAGAGATCCTTACAGAAGGCATGACAGCAACAGGGAAGAAATCTGAAAAAAGACTGTTGAATGGAAAAAAACTACTATATTGATCATTTCATAATAAAAGATTACAATCTCCTATGTATAGAAGAACACATACTTAACCTACAAGTAACCTATTAAGTAAATAACATAAAAATCCATTTAATCTAATACTCCTTCTCAAGCTGGAGCATCTAACATGTCCAGCTTGTTATATAATGATTCTTTGTGTTATTGATAACTAAAAACCTACGTAACTTGAAATAAATGAAAGTAGTAGTACTAGTAGATATTGTAAACATGTGGACCAAAACACCAACGAGATAACTGGACTGCTACACCAACACGTGTGGGCGTCACAAGTCTACACAACGGAGACGACTTTCAAAACACCAGCGAGGCAGTTGAATTGCTACACCAACACGTGTAGACGTGACAGTCCACACAACAGAGACAATTTAATCCAAAACATCAACGAAGCAGCTGGATTGCTACACCAACACGTGTAGACGTGACAGGTCCACACAACGGAAATGAGATAGGGGGCTTGGAACGGTTGAACGGGGGCGGTGGACGACCTGGACGAAGCCAACAAGACTGACGGAAGGCCTGGACGGAGCCGACGAAAGACAAACAGAGTCGACGGACAGCCTGAACGAACCCGACGGCGGCTTTTAACACGCAGTGACTCCGGACGGCACCCTGCGCAGGAGGCGGAGACAAACTAGGTAGACAACAGCGACAGCGGAAGGTGGCCGGAGATGGGTGGCCGACGACAAAGACGGTGACCAGTGGCTGGTGGGAGGGAGAGAAAACTCGGTGGTGGTAGAGGTAAACAAGAAAGGGAAGGTTTTTCCATGGATCCGTCATCATTGATGGTAGTACTGTGGCGAATGTCCATCAACGGTGGTGGCAGCGGCGACTACTCTCACTTTTTCTCAAACCCTAGAATTTTCCCTAAGCTCTAATACCATGTTGAATGGAAAGAAACTACTATATTTGTCATTTCATAACAAAGGATTACAATCTCCAATATATAGAACACATACTTAACTTACAAGTAACCTATTAAGTAGATAACACAAAAATCCATATAAGGATCCATTTAATCTAACAAAGACAAACACAACCGATTCACCAATCCATCTATCCTCCTAAAGCTTGACCCACTCCTCTACCCAACCAACACCCATTGCATCCCACAAAAGCCTCCCTTTGTACCATTTCTGAATCACCACCAGTTGCCACAAAGAGGAACCATGTTGTCCACCCTCCCTCAGTTGCCATAGCCACTTCCTTGTAATGCTAGATTGAAACCATGAATATCAAGAAGACTCAGGCCAACATCTTTTTTGGATACGAACATCTTAGTCCATGCTACCATATGAAAACCAGACATAGTTTCGTTCTCGCCACCTCTCATAAAAATTCTCTATGATGCTTTGAAGTCTATTTGCCACATAAATAAATCTCAAGAAGGAGAGGTAATAAATTGGTCAATTAGAAGGCATAGAAGAAATCATAGTTAAGTTTATCTTCCATTGACAAAAAATTACCATTCCACCTCAAACAATCATCTTTCAAATCAGTCCATCACAAGACCCTAGTCTCTTATTTTTGCTTCTGCCTCCATTTAGTTGCAAACAGAGTTTTAAATGTTAGTTTCATGTTGGATTATAGTCCAACAAAAATAAGAAATGTGTTAAACATTGGTAGAAATGTTGGTGGAAACGTAGTAAATTTATGGAAGTCCATAAAAATAATCAAAAATTTAGAATTTTAATTTGAAACTCTAAGATAAACTAAAATAAGCAATAATCAACATCTAAGGCTACTTAAATCCACTTTCTAAACATGTCTCACATTAAAAAGTGCTACGTATTTAATATAAATATCTTGAAACATAAATAATACCTAAAATACTTAATAAATATATAAATCATACTTAAAAATGTTTAATATATGTTTAAAATGAAGAGTTCTCACAGCATTTAATATAAAGAGAAACTAAGGATAAGAGAACACCCAAGAATTGGAGATATGGAGTCTAATTAAGGACCACTCTAAATGTTACCACTTTCCAAAGTCCACGGCATATGGTTATATGGGTATACAGATTTGTATCCTGTTTCCAACAATAAGTTAGAAGGAGGATTGAGCATAATTAAGACATTGACGAATGAAGGAAGCAAGGACCCAAATGCATTAAGAAAGTGAAGTGATTGTTTCTTCGAATAAAAGCCAAGTCGCCCATGTCAGGCTTATATAGTTCATGTCAAGTCAACGTGGCAACACTCAGTGTAAAAAATACCCTGTGTCAGTCAACACAATTGGCACGACTCAACTTGGTCGACATAAGGGACCGAAATACAATATTTGTTGATATCCCCCCGAATATTGTTTCCATACTTTAGGAAATTGACATGTGTCAACAATATTTCGTCAACACGAGTTGATATTAGGAACTATGAATGCAACCCCAGATACCTGAAAGGAAATGAATCAATTTTGCATCCAAGAAATTGTGCCACTTCTTTGATGAAAGAATCAGCACAACAAACACCAGATACAATTGAAGTTAACCTTCAACCCATTAGTCATCCCAAAAAGTCCCAACAAGCATGTCAAATTAATCACTTCTTGATGAGAAGCATCACAAAAAACAATTGTATCATCAACATACTGGAAATAAGGTACTCTTCTTATAATGGCCCAAGCCTAACTAATCCATAATAATCTTAGACCCAGCTACCAGACTTAAAATGCTTAAGCTAAACTTGATATGGTAATTGATATTGGTCTTTATTTATCCATACCTACTTCTTTTTTTAAACAATGTAAAATTAAATCTTGAAATGTTACATTTCCCTATTTGAACATCTAACGTCATCATTTGAGTCCATAATCATAGCCAAACGATGTAGGATACTAAAGGTGACTCTTATTCCTTTGAGTATAACACTTAGTTCCTATATTTTTTATTAGTCCAGACTTTATTACCTTTTATAATAATCCAAGCTCAACTGATCCATACAACCTCAACCTAATAACCAGACCTAAAATATTTAAACTAAAGTTGATATAGTAATTGATCCTTGTATACTTCTTTTGTTAAGCAATGTGAGACTAAATCCTAGGGTGTTACATTTCTAATGCCTCCACTAAGGCAAAATCCCTTTATCATTCTTCTTTGATGCACATCCTACCAAATACCTCTACCACCAATGAGAACATCAAAGGAGAAACTAGATCTCCTCGTCAAAAGCCACATCCACAATCAGAGCAACCTTTAGGAGAGCCACTCAAAATTTTGCAGAGCTAACACAGTACTGAATCCAATCCCACTACTTTTGCCCAAAATCCACGCAGCTCAAGACCTCATCCAAACAAGCCCTATGTACACAATCGTATGCCTTTTTCGTATCAAGCTACCACACTAAATCTGGATTGTTTTATCTAATTCTCAACTCAATGCAATCATATGCCACTGACAAACCATCCAATATCTGTCTTCCTTTAACAAGGATTGATTGGAAATCATCAATCAATTTACTCATTAATTGTTTCAGCCTTTCAGTTATTTGGATGCAATTTTGTAGATCCCGTTGAGCAAACTGATTAATAAAAAATCCTCATTATGTGAAACCTCCTCTTTTTTTGTGACAAGTGTGATAAAAGTAGCATTGGCAAGACCAAGGTCACCCACATCAACATGAAAAACCCTCATAATATCCATAATCTTGATTCTCAACTCTAAACAACTCCCAGTATCTTTGAAAAACTATGATTGGGAAGCCATCATGAAAATTTCCTTCTAAACCTCATATTCAAAAAATTCTACTTCCAAGCTCAATGCATCATTGGGGCTGATTTGCTTGAATCCCAAACCATGAAGGAACATACTCAACTACGGTTTATATCGTAGATGTTTCTTGAAAAAAGATTCAATTCCATCTCTGATTTCCTTTTTCTTTGTCCAGGTGATGCCATTGATAACTGGTCTTAGACAAGTGACCCTTCTCCTACCATTCACAACTTTGTGAAAAAAATCTTGAATTTCTCTCAACTTTCAACCAAAGAGCTCTCAATTTCTGCCTCCACACGAAGATCAGTAAGGTTGCCGGTGGCACAGCTGATTAGACCGTTCATAAAATTACAGTGTTACAATAGAACTGTTTATATAATATGCCATATAATTTGTAACTAAATATAACTTGCCTTTTCACCTGCTTCTCAAAAGGAAATTTGTCACATGTAGGATTCTAATAAACTTCTCCAAAGCTTGTGGATAGCTTATGATTTTAATCTTCTTTTGCATACTAAAGTATTTGTATGATAATCAAAGTATGTTAGGAGATTCTTTCAAGGTTTGCCTAGCAACATGATCTAGATAAAATAGAAGGTGAATGTAATAATGAAAAATATATTAAACCAAACATATAATACTTAAAAACAAGAATATATAATTACAACAGAGAGGATAAATTGATACCACTCCAGCAAAAATTGAGAAGGCATATATATAGCCAATCCAAGCTGGATCTCCTCGTTGCATAGACTGCAGGAAAAATTGATAGTCAAAATGTCAATTAACATGTGAAGGACAACAAACTAAAAGGAGTACATTATAAGACACATGTAATGTAAATACAGTACCCATCTGAGAAACAGGATCATACAAGTAATAAATACATCAACGTCCATGTCACAAAAATGTCACCATTTCAAGTGATGTTTTAACCAATATGTAGCCAAGCATGTTCTCACCATAGTTTAACTGGAAAAGGATTTGTCAATTATGCAAAAAAGATAGAGCATTGTGTTTGTTAAAGAGAAAAAGAATTATATTCCTTAACAACCAAGAAAGCATAATCTCCTATATATAGGAGAATACATACTTGACATACAAAAAACCTCATGAACGAATAACATAAAGATCTATATAAGGATCCATCTACTCTACACACCACCTCAAGCTAGAATATCTAACATGAACAACTTTCTATTGACTCTTACACAATTACGACAAAGAAATACATGATTTAAAAGGAATAAAGAAAGCAATAGTAACAGTAATAGGCAGACAAACAACAACAAGAGGCAAACGTCGTGATAGAAGACTCAACCATAAGGTAATACGTATCATGCAAAAAAATAACAATCAGGTAATCATCTAAAAGATGACATTAACCAATCTAATAGAAGGGAATTGGCAACCCTCAAGTAACAATAGTAGAGTATGCAATTTTAGAAAATTTTTGAATTTTTCAGCAAATAGTCCATGAAACCCTGATTTTATATTCTTCTTCCTTTTGTGTAAAACCCAAAGAAGGTGGCTATGTGGGAGCCAAAGAGCATATACCAGCAAGAACAATATCCAATAAGTGGATATAGTTTGACAACAATGGAAAGTGGCAAATCATGGTTGAAAACAGCAAAATAGGCTGACAATAGCAGATCTAGCCATAAGATCAATATTGCCAAACTACATGCAGAGACAATAAGAGACTCGAACTCCTCACCTATAGGTGGAGTAAGGGCTTGAGTAGCAAAAGGCAGAATAGTAGTATCAGTCACAGGAGCTAAATGAACTTGAGGCTGAAGATGTGAGAACTTTTATTAGCAGTAATCATAAGAATGATTCTCTCAACCACAGTAAGTACAAGAAGGATAGGTACAACAGCCACCACTATGACCACGACCACGTCCACCACTATGGCTAGCGATAGCATGAGCAAAGCCTTTAGCAATAGGCAACGACTTCAAGGACTCTGCAGATGGAGTAGTAGTGGCCAATAGTTGCTCAATAGATAGCAACCGAGGCAAGACAGTATCTAGTACAATAGGAGTGGATTCACCTAGCATCTGCTGGCGAGTCAAGTTGAAATGTCGACATGTCGGTATTGTGTCGATGAAAACATAGTAAAAAAAATCGACATTTGTTTACAAAACTTCCATGTCAGAGTCATGTCGATGAATTGAAAACAAGACACGCGTCGGTGAAATTTCAACGACACGCATCGACATTTAAGACTATGCCGAAGAGTCCACATCTCCTTGATGTAGTACTACTGAATAGTAAGGTCATCGTTGAAGGGACGAAGCAACATAATCTCATCCATATTTATACGAAACTCGTCACAATAGTCATGTAATGATTGTGATCCTTTCGACAAGGTAAAGAATTTGCCATATAACTCATATATTCTAGAAGTAGTGGAACCGATGGAGTAAGCAAAGACAAGTTGTTTCCATATCGCCATTGCCAACAGTGCCAAATGAACACAAGCATGGGCAGCAAGAGACATGTTGTTCACCATCCTGAGACAAACAATGCTATCCTCTCTCTTCCACGTCACATAAGAAGGATCGATGTCCTTAGGTAGATCCTTAGTAAGATGAGTTCTTGGCCTTGAGACTTTACTAGTAACTGGAAGGCTATACTCTAAGAAGCATAATTCTGATCAACAAGACAATCAAGAACCCTCAAATTGAGGCAATGAGTAGTAGTGTCAATCGAAGTCGAAATGGAGGCCATTATCAGATACACTCAAACAATTTTTCAACTAATCCAAAGAAAAGGGACACAATACACCGATGTCAAGGCATCAAGCGAGAAGAGTAGTCAAGAAGTGGCCCGACACATGGATTGAGGAGAAAAGACCCTAATCTATGATAAGGAAGTCACAAGCGGAATAGCAAAAGAGAAAAGTGTGCTGAATCTACACTTTCAGACCACCGGTAGGCTTTTCCAGCATGGGAGATGGCTGGAAAACGGGCAAAACAGGCCACCAACAGGTAGGGGAAAGGTTGTCGGCACCAATGGGAAAGCCTGGTGGGGCCGATCACTGATAGCAGCTGCGGAAGACCCTGGTGAGGCTGGCAGTAGCAGCAGGAAGTTCTGTCGACAGCAGCGACAAGTTCCAATGGCAGCAGCAGGTTCTGACAGCAGCAGCAACAGCTATGAGTAAAGGAGGGAGTTGTGGTGACTTCAAACCCTAACCTTAGCTCTTGATACCATGTGAAGACAAATAGGGAAAGGCAAAGAAATAGTTGTATTGCTAGGGCCCATTATCCTTATATTGGAGTAGGGTTATAATGGAAAAATACAATAATACCCCCAAGTCCTATACATCACATAAACACTAACAGTATACAAGTTGTGCAAGTGCATCATTAATTGCTAACAACATTTTTGGTCACTGAGTAAGTGCTATGCCTCGTTGAAAGGCATCTGCAATGAGCTACATGTGAAGAATTTTAGGTTGCCAAGTTTCTTACTAGTTTGCAGTCTGACTATGCTCATTTTCATGGTCAATTGCTAGCCAAGGATTCAGTATCTTCCTTGCACAGTGTGTTCTTGGGACTCCAATGTATTTCCTGGCCACAAGATTCTAGCACTTCCTGAACCTCAACTGAGGAGAACTTGGCCATGGTCACCAGTCATGGTAGCTGTGGTGATCATGTCACATGTACCTACTGCAGTAGGGTTGGCCATCCAATTGAGAGATGTTGGGACTGGTACAAGAAACATCCAAATGCACCAATAGAGAGAATCAGTCCAAGACCGACATTCCTGCACTGGAGGGCTTCTAAATCCTCATTTCGCATTGCCATTGTTGCTCACAAATCAGGTACGCTAATCCAGCTTCCAATTCATCATGATCAATCGTTACAGCCACATCCTCTCATATGACAAAAAACTAGATTTTGTTGATTTCTCTTCATCCTTCCGTTCACCTCCATGTCATAGTTGCTGATGGTCTGGTTCTCTAGTTTCTGGTAAAAGGATAGTCCATACTCCTCCGCATCCATATGTTCCAAATTTTTATATGAATTTATCAAGTCAGTGCACTAATTGTTCTGTAGACAGCTCGATTTATGGCCACTTATTGGCAGATTTCTCCGGAAGAACTCATCGTGACTGTGACAAGGCATTTTCCAACTCCAAAACCTACCCTAACGCCAAAACCTACCTAAAATCCTAGACCAGACCATCACATCCCTAACCCTGAACTCAATATCACATCCATTGCATTTTTGCTAATTAAATCCATGTAACCATTGCATGCATATTATTCATGTAGACATTGCATGCATACATATTATCTTAAGCCATTGCATGTATTTCACAAAGCTATTATGTGCATGCATATTATTCACGTAGACAGACATGCATGCATATTATTTACGTAATCATTGTATACATACATTTCACGTAGTCATTACATGCCATTACACCAGTCTTTTCATGTACTTCTTCACATAGCTAAGCTATGCCTATTATTGCATGCATATTATTTACATAGCCATCCCATGTATGCATATTATTCATGTAACTATTGCATACATGTATATCATTCACGTAGTCATTACATGCCTTTGCATCAACCTTTGACTGCCATTTCATGTAGCCATGCATGTCATTTCAACTCAATGATTTATACCCCTATCCCAAGCCATTGCATGCAATACTTCACCAAGTCATCACATGCATTTTACATGGTGACTTTTGGAATGCCACCACCATGCATCCCACGTAAGGGAGGGGAAAAGAAAAGGAGAGCAACCATCAATCCATTTCCTCTCTCTCCATCTCTTCATCTCCTCATCTCCCCATCACTCACTCTCACATAACAACATGCTTTCCATTCCCTTTCTCTCTATAACTCCATCTCTACATCTCTCCACTCACTCTCACTCACGCCATCACATAACATCCTCTCCATTCTCTCTCACTCCATAACTCCATCTCTTCATCTCCCCACTCACTCTCACTCACACCATCACATAACATCCTTTCCATTCTCTCTCACTCCATAACTACATCTCTTCATCTCTCTCACTCACACACACACCAACCATCACACAACCCATTCTCTCTCCAGCAAAAGAACCCCATCACGTAACTCTCCATCTCCCTCTCTCTCTGAGTCTCAATTGCACTCGCATGGCCTGCCCCTCTCCATCTCCTTCTCTCTTTCCCTCTCACACTCCTTTACACACACACCAACACAACCCACCTCACACTCACCCACGTAATAGGCCCACGATTCACAGTGCTTTTCCCAGCCTCCCTACCTCCAACCCACTCTCTTTCTTTCTCACACTTACACACACGTAGAACCCATCCCCATCTCTTCTCATCTTCACGCAGCACAACAGCTTACATCTTCAACCCATCTTAGCAACTGCCATCTCCGGCCACACCCACCACAGCCACCACTTTCTCAGCTCATTGGGAACCATGGAAACAAATGTCGGACAGTGTCGGCGAAATTTCGCCGACACGTATCGGTGGATGCAAGTAGGGAACCAATATTGACAGGTATGTCGCGACTTACCTGATGTCGGACGACATTTCAGTAGATGTCGGTGGATGTCGATGGATGTCGGTGGGTGTCGGTGGATTTCGGTACTTTTTGACTCAAACGCCTGATAAGCCTTCCCTGCAAGTCGACAAAGCTCTGCTTCAGCCACTCCCGTGATCTGCATGCTCCAGCCACTCCCGTGCTCTTTAAAATCAGCAGCCAGTCGATCTCCAGACTCTAAGACTCCAGCCTGCTCCGCAAGTTGCCCCGAGGCCTTCGTCCCCAGCCCGTCGTCCCCAGCCCGACGTCCCCAGCCCGTCGTCCCCAGCCCGACGTCCCTAGCCCGTCATCGTCCCGAGCCCGTCGTCCACAACCAGGTGTCTTCGCCGACGTCGATCTCTCTGCATCTCGCTGATCTCGTCCGCAACAGGTTTTTTTTTTTTGGGTAAAGACGAGTACAATACAAATATGCCTGACTATATTATGCCCATAGAAATATGCCTGACTTTATAATTTATGCTTGACTTTATTATTAAGTCTGTACTGTACAAATATGACATTACAAATATGCCTGACTTTATTATTAAGTCTGTACTGTACAAATATGACACTCTTTTTTGTAATATATGACCATTCTCTTTATTAAGTCTGAATATTATTATTATTAAGTTTTATTATTTTTTAATATATGACATTCTCTTTTTTTTGTGTAAAATAGGTTTTAATAATAGTTATTAACTTATGTTATGTTATTAAGTCATGTTATGTTAAAAAATATTATGTTATGTTATGTTATTAATTATTAAGTTTTTTGGGTTATTATTATTCATTATCATGTGTCCAGTCATCACATAAGATATATGTCAT
>JAMKQA010051620.1:0-21016 GCA_024699735.1 Posidonia australis
AAACCAAACCATATGGTTCGGTTTGTAGATATTCCAAACCAAACCAAACCACTGAATTTGAAAAACCGAACCGAACCACTAAAAATGGTTTGGTTCAGTTCGGTTAACCGGTTTGGGTGCCCACCCCTGCCTGGCGTCGAGCTCTCTACTGTTCAGCGTCAAGTCGACAGACCGTAGATACCTCCATGCCAAACTGTGCTCCCCCAGCGGCGTTACCACGCTGAGATGAAAGGCCAGTCTAGCTGGTCTCTCTTCCAACTTTACCGCGAAAGACTCAAAGATAAAGGAGAAAGAACGCCTTGAGTCAAACAACACTTTGGCCATTCAGCCAGCCATAATAAAAGAACCTGATAGCCAAGCAAAACAACACCACATCCATACAATCAGGAAAATGTCCAAATTACAAAGGAGATTACAACAATCACAGAGAGTTGCAAAATCAACTAGTCATCCTTACCCTCAACTACATCTCCCAAAAACCTAGTGCTTGAAGCAGCAATGGTAAACACCCATCCCCTAGTCGACTGCAATGGTGCGCTTCCTGCCTTCTTCAACTATTCTGGACAGGATCTCTAAACATGTTCCGTCTTCCCGCAATTGTAGCACACCACAGGAGCGGAAGTTTGCCTAGGTTGGGGACAAAATGCAGTAATATGGCCCACCTGACCACAATTGAAGTACTAGTTCCCACTAGGAGCACTGGACCCAGTTTGACTGAGGCCAGCTCCGCTACTTCCAGCCAAACTCTGCCAACCTACAAAGGAAATGCTGGACCTCCCTTCTGCTTCTTCTCAGAGCTACCTCAACTACAGGTACTTGGAGGACCGTAGAAAGAGAATTGGGAGGTAAAATAGGACTTACCCTTTCCTTTGGGACGACTCTCCAGATACTTCTGATGCTCAGCCTCGAAGCAATGAGGCATCCCAACCATGTCCACCACAGTCTAGCATCGATAGCTCATCACCTTCACCCATAGTCTTGGGTTCAAGCCATCTAGAAACCATTGTACCTGCTCCTCCTCAGACTCATAGACAGTAGCAAAACGTTCCAACCGGACGAACTCAGTCTCATACTTGAGTACCGACATCGTGCCCTACTCCAGACTCTGGAGATCTCAACGAAGCTGTTCCTTCACATGAGCGGGAAAATACTTGTCATAGAAGGTCACCTTGAAATCCTTCCACTAGATGCTAACAGTGATTGAGTCGGGGAACTTCAACCGTCTCACAGACTTCCACCACTTATCTGCCTCACCATCAAACAAATAAGTCACCAACCGGACCTAATGATCCTTTGGGCAAGCCATACTCTCCGGCATCTTCACCACCTTCTTCAACCAGGCCTCGCTTTTCTCAGCACCAACCTTACCCTTAAACGACGGCGGACGAAGCTTTGTGAACTGGTTCAGCTACGGGTCATCAGATGGCTCATTAGCACTACACTTGCTAAACGCATGGGAGATCCCGTGTGCCAAGCTCCTCAGTTCTGCACGAACCGCCTTCCATCTGCCCACGTACTTTCGAGGCTCGAATACCTCGATAGGGCTTGCCCTTACGCCCACGAAGAGGCATCCTGCAAGGAAAGAGGCGAAACACCTACACCACACACGAAGCAACAACTAGAAAACCATGAAAAAAACTAGGTGTAAACTCTACCATGCATGCAAAACTTATGGAGTCTCTAGATCAGACACCCTAGGTATAGCACTTGTCTAGTGCGACCTAGTGAACATGGAGCTCTGATACCAAAATTTGTCACACCCCAAATTTCCCATAATAATTTAATACAAATTAAGTTACAGGAAATTAAAAGCTAAAAAGAAAATATCAACTACCAGGAACTTGTGTGTGCAGCTACGTGACTCTAGTCTATATGCATTATGCTAAACACTCTGCATGTCTACACCTGCAACCCAAAAACATGAGGAAAACGTGAGTGACAAAAATTATACAGCACGTACCCCACAAAACGGTGGAAAACAAACTACTTTAATTTTCCTTTTAAATTCATTTTGCAATCATTTTCTCCAAAATCCCACAAAAACAGGCTCACACCGGCCAAAACAATAACCAGAGCTCTATCAACCCAAAACAACGAATGAGGCTCTCAATGGCCAAAACCACACATAGTGAGTCGAGAAGTTCGGTGCTAGGCAACCGAACTCTGGCCACACGTAATCCACTGAAGCGTAACCAACAGCGTCTACACTGCCATGGTGACGGCCACCCTATGCAGGAACGTTCACCGTCTCGGGATTCTCCCTCTCTAGAGAATCCTCACAAGGCCAACTCCTCTTTGGGAAGGTAGTCCTGTCTCTAATGACGCTACCAGCTACGAGGCACGTGTCCCAGCTGCACTAGCCACCACAGGATAGGCCTTCTCAAGGCGTCCTCCACATTGTGCTCAGGAGGGAGTGTCATACCTCCACACCAGACAACACCCGAGCCTCAGTGCTCACAACGACAGTAGGAGTATCATACCTCCCCGTCATGCCACAAGTCATCTTGATCCACAGACCAAAACTCTAGCCTCGAGATGACAGTCAGGGAGTCTCATACTTCCAAGACTCGACGACCCTCAGCCTTAAGTATCTCAACCCCGACCTCAACCTGGGAGACGGGCCCGACCACCCAAGAATGTCGTCACATTCCCTAGTCTCGATGACACTGTCTCATGGTGTCTCAGCCTGCACACAAAAAATTAGGAAAAACCATTTTCCAAAACGGACTAACCAACTCTTTGAAACCATTTTCGAAACCATTTATATCTTTGGAAATTTTTTCAGAACCTCAACAAAACGGCACATTAGTTGTCCCAAGGGACCACCACTGATGGCCCACAATCCCATCTTAGAGGGACAATTCAAACCAATCCGGAAAACCATCAAAATCAGTTTTTTATAAAAATCTCTAAGCTTTGATTTGGCATGCCAAAAAATAGATTCGGTATGCCAAATTTTCCTAGTTTGATCGATCGGAGAGATTCGACAGACCGAATCGACCAGAAGACCAAAACTAACAGAAAGATTGGCATGCTAAAAGAATTCGGTATACCAAAATTTTTTGATTCGGTATGCCGTTTCCACTTCGGTATGCCAAATTCTGCGATTCCAAAAAACGGCCCAAAACTCAACCCTAAAAAATCACCCAAAGTGGGACCTTAGGGCGGATCTCCAAGATAAATACTAAAATTCTCACATAAAACATAAGATGTAGACCCTCGAGTCTACTTCAAATCCGAATAAACAAAACTAAAATCTATTCACCATGCATTAAGATATCAATTGGCAAAAACAGAAGGGTCAAAAGACCCAAAATGCAATAACCACCATTAATACCCGTAAAAACCTCCATAAATTCTCATAAAATCACAATAAATTTTAGGAATATAAATTTACCTAGATTTCATGCATTCCTAGTGTTTGTTTTACTAATTTCATGCTTTCTAGACATTGGTTGGAGGTCTGTACCCGCAACGAGCTCTCCGACGATCCAACTCCGATCCCCTGCCAACTCCGACTACCTCACGCGTCCACGGCCACTGCATGACCTCAAGGATGCCTCACCGAAGTTCCACACGTTGCCACATGCCTCTGCACACCACCACCGAACCTCAAGCACACCAAATAGTGCTACAGGGGAGGAAGAAGAACAAGAGAAGAGAGGGAGAGTGAGGTGGAAGGGTGAGTGGAGGGGAGGAGACGGGAAGGATGGGAGAGAGGAAATGGTGTGCTCAAGAAGGGATATGGCAGAGCGGGAAAGAGGAGGAGAGGAAGGGTGAGCTGGTCGTGCACGGGACGCACATGGGCTTATAAAGCCATGCAATGTAGTAGCTAGATGCATGCACATCTGCACGTCATGACTACCTGCACCCCGCACGAGCACACCAAACCTACACCACCAACTTACTCCCACTAACCGGCACACAAGCGTGGGCCCTACACGGACCTACATCCGAGCCCTCAAGCATAGTGCCACAATGCACATTGCCAACCACGCATAGGGACACGCAAACAGAAGCCGATCCATAAGGTTCAAGTCCAAAATCACCAAACCACACAAACGGACTTCGGAACAGTAACATTCGTCCAATAATAAATTCATTATAATGTAAATAATTACAAAATGAATTTTACAGGTGTTACAGAGTCCTCATGTGACCAACTACATTTCTATTCAACATGTGCCATTATTACCTCACTCTCTGCCCCATTATCTAAGAAAATCTTGGGAAATCACCTTATGTCCTTTTGGCCTAAGACTATCAACTGGGAAATCCATGACTTCACCCTGGGTACGCTTCTTCTAAAGTTCCCTTCCACTGGAGAACGTGATGATGCCCTGAAAAAATTCGGTTCTTCTCTTGTAACCATCCCCACATCATTTGCTCCTTGGTCTATACACTCGAGTGTAGTCCTAACCCTCAAAGAGGAAGGGTTCTGGATTCGTTTAGAAGGCATCCTTGACTCTTGGTACTTTGCCTTTGCTAGAAGTATGTACCCTATAAGGTTTTGTCGTTGTTGGGACCTCTACTTTGATTTTGCCTCTAGGACTTAGTGACCCCACTCCCGTCCCTCAGGTTTCTCCCAGCCTAAGTTTCGCCCAAGAGCTTCTCGGAAAAATTTTAAAAGATCTTTTAACTGGAATGGGGGGAAAGGGAAGAGACCCATCAAGTCAGGGGTTCATGTTTGGAAGAGATCCCCAATAATAGAAGTCCACGGGTTGATGTCTGGTCCAGGGCCGAACTCCTTGGGTCTTCTGCCTACTCCTGGTTGGTCCGAGGGGAGTCACTTGGTTAAATCTGGTGGTAGTTCTGTTCCTTTAGTGTCTAGTTACTCCCAAGCACAAATAGGCCCCTCTTGCTCTCCTAGTACTTCAAACAGGCTCTCTAGACTGGAGGAGGAACCGTTAGCATCTAAATCTCCTAACAAGCAGGTGAATAACTCGGAGTGGCTCTTGGAGGAGATGCTGTCAAAATTTATTTCGACAGAGCATATGTCAAGAAAACTAAATAGAGACAAATTCAAGAAGATTCAGGCATTGTTGGACAATGAGGAAGGAGAAGGCTCTAGAGCTATGGAGTGTGAAGAGAACCCAGTGAACCCTACACCACTAGTCTATAGCTCAGGTAAGGAATCAGATAGTTCTTCTATTTCAGTGGATTCTCGATCTAATTCTATTGTTCATTCCTATGATGAGTTGTCTTTAAATTCTGATCATACTTTAGATGCACTGTCAAAAGAGATATTTTCATGGCCTTTTTATGATGAATTTTTGACTTTTTGTAATAATATTGGTCTTGCTGTGGGTTCCACTCTGTAAGTCTGGTCATTCTTGAATATCATTCAGGCTCATCAAGCCTTACCTTCGATTAATTTGGAGGAGAACTTTGAATGTGTGGAGAGTCTAAGGTCTCTTAGTTTATCTTAACATCTGTTTTAATGATCATCTTAGCATAGAATATCAAGGGCCTAAGGAGTAGTAATAAACGTCGTGTGGTCAGGAACTTTGTTAGGAAATTTAAATGTGACATCCTTATACTTAGTGAAACCAAGATTGAAATCTTAAGTGAATCTACATCCTATATTTTAAGGGGTGGGAGATTGGATGAGTGGAACATCCTCCCTTTTGTGGGGGCTTTGGGGAGTATCATCATTGGCTGGAATAATTCTATATTATACAAACAGAATCTTGTCTTAAAAAAATATAGTGCTTTTATACTTTTTAATAATGTACAGGAGACTTTTCAATGGTGGGTTACTAGTGTATATGGACCATGTGTTACTCAATTGAAACAAGAATTCCTAGATGAGCTTGGGGATCTTAGTGATATAGCTGGTAGCAATTGAGTAATTAGAGGTGACTTTAATATTACTAGATTTCTCTCAGAACATTCTGCAGATCAAAGGATCACCCTAATTATGACAAAATTCAATGATTTTATAGTTGCCAATAGTTTTATTGACTGTATTCCTAGTAGCTGCCATTATACATGGTCAAATTTTCAAGTCTCTCCAACTATGGTTACACTTGATAGATTCTTGATTTCACTTGGTTGGGAAACACATTACCAAAATACAATTTGTACGGGGAAAACAAGAACAATTTCAGATCACATTCTTATTTGTCTTTCAACCCAACATACATTTAGAGGATCTTATCCTTTTAAATTCTTCAATTCATGGCTTACTATAGAGGAGTTTAAGGAACTGATACTTGAATGGTTGGGAAATTCCCCCTATAATTCCACCCTTAATCCCATAAAAGGGCTAGCCAACAAACTCAAATACCTTAAAAGGGTAATCAAGCAGTGGATACCAAATAAAAGATTGGAAAGAAATCGAAGATTGGAGGAAATTGAAAGGCTGATTGCTGAATTTGACAAACAAGCTGAGCAGAGGCATGGGCAAACAATGAATTGGGAATATCAGCAATCTCTTAAGATAGATCACCATAATCTCCTCTTAGAACAAAAAATTTATTGGAGGCAAAGATCCAGAGTCCAATGACCGATAGAGGGAGATCTTAATACGTCTTTTTTCTACAAAATTGTAAATGATAGGAGATGGAACAATTTTGTCTTTGCCATCTTTGTAGAGGGACATCAAATAAAATCCCAAGTAGTTATTCGTAATGTTTTTGAAAGACATATCTTTAATTGCTTAAATAACAAAGTGATAAATAGAGTGGACCTATTATGGGATTCAATATTTCCTAGTAAACTCCCACAGTCAGGGGACTTGGAAGGCAGTTTCACTGAAGATGAAATTAGGAATAGTGTGTTTAGACTTGTAGGGAACATATCCTCAGGACCTGATGGTTTCATTATTTGCTTTTTTCAACAATTTTGGGAAAGTTTGAAGGGTGACTTGTTAAAACTATTCCAGCACCTGGAAAATGTTGTGGAGGATGACACCTTAATGGGAATAAATCAAACTTTTATTATCCTTATTCCAAAAAAAGAAGATGCTCAGAGAGTGCAGGATTATCGTCCCATCAGTCTTCTTAATAGTACTCAAAAAAATAATAATCAAAGATTCTAGCAAATACATTCAGTCCTGTACTGAATTTACTTATTGATAATAATCAATGAGCCTTCCTACTTGAGAGGAGTATTTTCGACTGCTTTCTAATGGCACAAGAGACAATTCACTTCATGCATCAATCTAATTGTCTGGGTTTAGTGTTAAAATTAGACTTTGAAAAGACTTTTGATAATATCAATTGGGACTTTCTAATCAATACATTGAGAGAACTTAGTTGTGGGGATACTTGGATTTCTTGGATAAAAATGTGTCTGTTTTCAGTTAAGTACTCTATTCTAGTTGATGGCTCACCAAAATGATATTTTAGGGCATCAAATGGGTTGAGAAAGGGGGATCCACTCTCACTTTTACTCTTTATTGTTGCAACCCATGTCCTACATAGAATGCTTGACTTAGGTATTCAAAATAAATTGATATCAGGCATCCAGTGTCACGTCTCCAATTTTCATATTAATTTAAAACAAATTAAATTACAGGAAAATAAAGCTAAACAGAAATATCATCTACCAGGAATCTGTGTGTGCGGTTACGAGACTCCGGACTATATGCACTATGCTAAAACTCATCTGCATGTTTGCACCTGAAATCCAAAACCACGAAGAATGCGTGAGTGACAAAATTCACCTAGTACGCACCTTACGAAAACAACGGAAAACAAAACTATAATTAATTTTCCTTAAAAGTCATTTTGCAAATCATTTTCTCTAAAATCCCACAAAACAGGCCCACAAGGCCGAAAACCACAGCAAATGTGGCCTACACCAGCCAAAACAACAAACAAGTCTCTATTAGCCTAAAACCACAAGCGATGCCCTCAATGGCCAAAACCACACAGTGAGTGGGGAAGTCTAGCGCCAGGCAACCAATTTTGGTCACAAGCAGCCACCAAAGTGTACTACACTACTACGGTGTGCCACCTTATACAGGAGCCAACTACCGTCCCATGATCCTCCCACTTGGAGAACCCTCATAGTGCCAACCCCCACCAAGTAAGGAAGTTCTGTCTCTCAAGACGCTACCAGCCATGGGGCACGTGTCCCACCTGCACTAGTCACCATAAGGTATGCCTCCTCATGGCGTCCTCCACATGGTGCTTAGGAAGGAGTGTCATACCTCCACACCCGACAACACCCGAGTCTCAGTGCTCATAGCGACAGTAGGAATATTATACCTTCCAGTTATGCTACAAGACACCTCAACTAGTGGACCACAACCCTAGCCACGAGACGACAGTCAGGGAGTCTCATACCTCCAAGACTCGATGCCCCTTAGTCTCATGTATCTCGATCTCCGACCTCAACCAGGGAGACGTACCCGACCACCCGAGAATGTCGTCACATTCCTTAGTCCTGACGATACGATCCTATGGTGTCTCGGCACGCACACAGAAAACCAAAAAAACTATTTTTCAAAACGCGCCAACACATCTCTTTCAAAACCATTTTATATCTTTGAAAACTCTTTCAAAATCTTGACAAAATCGTACATCAGGTGTCCCACGAGACCACCACTGATGGCCCACGATCTTGTCTCAAATGGGTAAAACAAACAATCTGGGAAACTACTGCATTCAAAATATGTTTTTCCAAAAAACCAAGAAAAAACTCCTAAAATGTCCTACTAGACATGCGCATGTGGACCGCGCATCTAGCTCGTGCCCCTGACACTTTCATCTGAATGCTAACAGAACCTAGACCAGGGGTTAGAATCGCTGCTGGAATCGCACATGTGGTCCACGCAATCGGCCCACGACCTCAGTTTTCTGTCAGAATTCAGAACGCTTGCAGTAGGGCACCCAAAAATCGCTCGAAGTGGGAACCAAGAGTGAACCTACCAAACGACCATCAAAAATTCTGAATAAAATATATGTGATAGACGCTCGAGTCTACTCCAAATCTGAATAAACAAAATAGAAATCCATACATCACATAGCAAGATATAAATTCGCAAGCACAAAAGGGTCAAAAGGACCCAAATCTCAACAACCATCATAAATACCACAATAAATTCCCAAAAATTCCGAAACATTAAATTTAGCCTAGATTACATGCATCCTAGGTAATTCTACAATTTTATATGATTTCTACGCATTGGATTGAGGGTACGTACCTGAAATGAGCTCCGGTGACCCAACGCACCCTCAGGCCAACCACCGACCTCTACCGATGACCACGACGTCCACGGAAGCTTCCTCGACCTCCGAAGCACCTGCCATGTCGATGACCAGCTCCACGGAGCCTCCACCTCTTTCACTCTTTCTCTTTCTCTCGCCGACGCACCGAACAGAGGGGGGAAAACGGGGGTGACGGGTGGGGAAAAGAAAGGGGGTGAGGGAAAGAGACGAGTGAGGAGGAAGGGAAGGAGAGGTGTGCGACTGAGGAGGAGGAGAAGAAAGAAGAAGGAGACGGACGGCGAGCGATGGAGCGCGGTGCAAGCAGGCTTATAAAGCCCTATGCACGCTGTAACTGGATGTGTGCTCATCTACGCGTTCTAACCACTGACACCCCGCACGAGCTCACCGGTCACGCCGCCGAACCACTAGTCATAACAACCAGCCCACAACATAGGCCCCACGTGGACCCACACACGGGTCCACAAGTACAATGCCACAATGCACAATGTCAACCACGCACAAGAATATACAACCAGAAGCCGGTCCACGAAGTCCAAGCCTAAAATCACAAAATCACACAAACGGGCCTCGGAACAGTAACACTCGTTCATGAATAAATTCATTAGAATGTAAATAATTACAAAATGAATTTATGGGTGTTACATCCAATTTCCTAGAGAAGGTCCTTTGGTAACAAACATTCAATATGCTGACGATACAATTTTATTCTTATCCTTTGGAGAAGATAACATCATTAATGTCAAACGAATTCTGGCCTGTTTTCAAGCAAGCTCTGGTCTAAAGATTAACTTTGCAAAATCTTTTATTTCTAAAATTGAAATTCCTCAGGATAATATTGATAGATATTGCAAAATTCTTGGATGTAGCCAAGAATTTCTACCTTTAAAATATTTAGGATTTCCTCTGCATTACTGCAAAACAACATATGCATATTGGGCTCCTGTCTCGATAAATGAACTTCTAAGTTGACTTCGTGGAAAGGTAAATTCCTCTATCTAGGAGGTAGATTTTCGCTAGTAAATTCTGTTTTGACTGCTATGTCTACCTATTTTCTTTCAGTCTTGTATATTCCTACTTGGGTGATATTGGAGATTGATAGACATAGGCGTAGATTCCTTTGGGGAAATCCTGGAACAAACAAAAAGGGGTATAATTTAGTTAATTAGTAGAGATTATGCTGCTCTAAAAGGTAAGGGGGTGGGGCATAATCAATATTAAAACCTTTGGAGGAATTGCTCTAAAATGTAAACTTTTGTGGCAATTGCTGGTGGGTACCGATAATCTTAAGTGGGTTGAATTAGTTAAATCCTGGTACTTCTCATTGAATGAATCTAGAGCCTTATTAAATGTATGCTCCTATGACTCTCCTTTGTGGAGGGTACTTAGGAAATGCCTTCCTTTTGTAAATACTTTCTCCAAATTTCAGGTCAATGGAGGGGAAAACACTACTTTCTGGGTGAACACTTGACATGAGATAGGGATTCTAAAAAATTCTTTGCCAGATCTATATCTTGTAACCACAAAAAAAAAAGGGTTGGTTCAAAAAATTTGAAATAAATTTAATGCTGATTTCGCAGACTTATTTCAAAATCCCAGGGGTAATAATCCCGATTTAGATACTTTGCAAAATCAACGTGAAAACTTTTCTAAAATAGTTAGCAACTTCCATCTTAATGGTGAACCTGATATGATTGTATGGGCCCAAACAGGTAATAACCTATTTTCAGTAAGGAGTTGTTATGACATGCTTAATGATGGTGGATTCATATATTTTTTATACGAGAACATCTAGAAGCTTAAAATTCCTTTAAAAGTGAAACTATTTGCATGAATGACAATCCAGGATAAGATTCTTTCTAAGGAGAATCATATGCAAAAAGGGTGGCTGGGACAACTTACATGTTCTTCGTATGACTTTACCTGTGAATCAACTAAACATTTATTACTTACTTGTCCTTCTGTAATGCAAATTTAGTCCTTTTTCCTGTCTAACATTGTAGTTTTATATAATACCAATCTCTACGACAACACTTCCTTGAATAAGTTTGTAAAATATTCTATTAATAAATTTTTGTGGAATCTTCTGGTTTTAGAATTTTAGAACACTAGTAAAATATTCTATTAATAAAATATTCTATTTTTTAGGTAATTTAGAAGGAAAGGAATAATAAGATGTTTAGATAGAATTTTAGAACACTTGAACATATTATTGCTGATATTATTGCACTAATCATTTTTTAGAGAGAAAACTGTATTTCAGGGAACTCTAGCAATGAATTCAATCAATCTTCTAAGAACATGGAGCAGGCTTGGGATACGGATCGGACTACTTTGATAGCCCGGACCATTGCTTCGACAATTGGAGGTCCTATGCTTGACTCAGGCACGCCTATTACTGGGATCTTTGCATCGGAAGAAGTCCCATATAATCCCTTCCAGGTTGGAGATGGCAATGGAATTTAAGGACTTTTACAATACAATATATTCTGATAGACCTGTTACTCTATTTGGACTGTAATATTTTGGACTATATTTCTGAAATGTAACATTTTAGTGGTGATTCCATAGTCAACTGATATATAATACATTACCCATCTATTTAAAAAAAAAAAAAACCAAAATAATTTGTTTGTGATGCATCTGCTCTGTTACGTGAACCAAAATCAAAATTTTCTTAATCATTAATGAAATGGGGGTCGAAATGAGGGCGACAGTGGTTTAACTTTGCTACTGAGCAACAGGGATGGCAGTTTGCTCCACCGGAGTTGGTGGGTGGGTGGGCTACTTCCGCGGTGTCGGGTAGGGGCCATTGTTGCGTTGTTGTAGGGTGCATGTCGAGAGGTGGACTCCTTTTGCTCGACGTCGCCGTGTGGCGGTGAGTGGGGGAGCTTTGGTTCGGTGCTTCCGGTTGAGGTGATGGCGGGGGTTTGGTTTGATGCTGTCAGGCGACTGTTGTTACTTTTGTCGAGGTGATGGCTCGCGTAGGGGGAGAGGACGACTATTCGCACAAGGCGCATCGACGGCTCAGATGTGGCAGCGATTCGCATGGGGGAGCTCTGATTTGGTGCTGTCTAGTGCCAACTGGGAGAGGAAGGATACTATGAGGTTGGTCCTTCTTAGGTACTATTTCATTAAAAATAACCTTTATGTTTGCTTTTTTCTTTCTTTCTTTCTTTTAATTTTTAACCTAATGGGTTGAATTAACTACATAGTAAAGTATATATGATGGGAACTTTATTGTAATTCAGTTATTGCAATTTAGTCATCTAAATGTCCTAAGTTTTAGTAAGCTTCAGTCATTAAAATTTCAAAAAAGATAAACTAGAATATACTTGTCAAATATGATGCATATTATTAGATAGTATAACAAAAGTTTTATTCATATTTGGGGTCCCTTAAGGTCACTCCAGCGATTTAACAATGATCTCATCATTGAAATGTTTGTAGGTTCGAAATTTAATTTTAACAATGAAAAAACAAGAGTTTTATTTATGTTTAAAAAATATAAAGCCACTATATAAAAAATTGACTGCAGCACGCGGGTCACCTACCCATATTTGCTACATACACGATAAAAACATTTAAAGTACATTTTTGTAATTTTCTTTATAAAATAATGAAAGAACACTATTTTTTGTCTGTTCTTTCTTTTTAAAATAGTAAGAACCACATTTTTGTTATTAAATTAACTTACATGTTTCTTTTTGTAATCAATTCATCTAGACATGTAAAACTCATGAGTCATGGCAAACAAATAGGTGAAGGGTGAGGATGATGTGCACAGTACCACCGGCCCACACCTTCCTTTCCTCTCTACTGTCACAAGTCACAACAAATCAACAATGAGAGAGACAGAGACAGCCAGACAGGGATGATGAGAGAGAAAAATACAGGGGATAGTTAGGAAAACAGACATGATGATACACAGAGATGGGAGGCTAAGCATTAGAGAGAGGTGAAGGATTGGAGGGAGGGAGGGAGAGTGAGAGAGAGAGAGGATAAGAGGAGGTGGAAGAAGGGAGAGGTAGGAGTTGTGGGTAGAGCAGCAGGACTGGTGCTGCTGCTTGTTTCTGTGTTGCATCTTCAAACAAACTTCTCACACCCAAAAAGCTGAGATCTTTCAGCTCTCCACACCCATCAACTGTCACAGTGAGAAAGAAGAAGCAGAGATAACAAAAGGGTTGTTGGGGAAAAAGGAGATAAAGGAGATAAAGGAGAAGAGATCTGGTTCTTCTTACAGCCACTAGATTTTGGTGGGTTCGTAGATGAGGGCGATACCCTGTAATCCGGAGGGTGAGGGGGCTATAGCGGTAGCACCAGCAAACAAGAACAGCGTCCTGTGGAACACCAACAGCACAAAGAAAGGTAGCGAGGAGCCGAGGTCTGTGCTGGATCACAGGAGCCCCAGTCCACCCACCCCATCTTCGACATTCTCTTCTTCTCTGGGCAGCGGAGGCGGTTGTGCTGATACCCCCGGCGGCGTGGCGGCTGTTTCTGACATAGGTGGCGGTGGGAGGAAAGAGGAATGGGCGGCGGGGCTGCAGCCCATCCCAGCGTCTCTGGAGAAATGTGGGTTGGGCGTGGAGGACTGGGAGACTTTGCTCTGCGGAACGCCGGCGGTGGGATTACCGGCGCACGAGACGCCGTCTCTGGGTTGGATTGTTGAGGGTTCCGACGATCCTTTCTCGGCGGCCTCAGCTGTACCGGTTGATTTCAGCAATGGCGGAGGTGGTGGGTTTGGGCTGATTGACCCGTTTCTGGGTTTTCCTCACCTTTCTGGGTCTGAGTCTGTTGCTTCCGGAGGTGGGTTTTCTCCTCAACATGGCTGCAACATCAACAGCAATGGTGGAGGTAACAGTCCTAATGCAGTCTTTCCTCTCCAGTTGCCTTTCTCTCTGCCTCACGGCGTGGCTTACCAGGAACCCATGGAGGAAAAACCCCACCTTGTTGGTCCTAATCTCTTACTGAACAACCAACAACAAAGCTCAGCTTTTTTCCCATCGTTTTCTCCCTATGCCGAACCAGAACACCCCCTTCTTCCTCTGTTGTCAAAGAGCCATCCTTCCATGGCTGAACCAATTTGCCAAGTTAGCCCAAATGTCCCCTCTTCTGACTCTGATCAAGATTTTACGTCACGGCGACATCAGCAGAATCATCGTAGTGTTGGGGGTTTCGCTCACATCTACCATACTCTCCAACAGAAGCCTACAGAACCCAAGACAGCCGCTAACGAGGCAGCCACGGTGGGAGCGACTGCGGTTCATGATCAACAGCAGCACCAGGCGTTGTTTGATCAGCTTCTCAAGGCGGCGGAACTCGTTGAAGCTGGGAATTCCGTAAACGCCTGTGGGATATTGGCACGGCTCAATCACCTGGTCTCTCCTGTTGGAAAGCCCCTACTCAGGTCTGCTTTCTACTTCAAGGAGGCACTTTGTTCCGTAATAGCAGATAACCCAAATACACCTCTCTCCTTGACCATCCCTTTGCAGCAAAACCGGAGGATTGCTCCGATCAACCCTATGGATGTAATTCTGAAGCTCAGTACGTACAAGGCCTTTTCTGAGATATCTCCAATCCTGCAATTCACAAACTTCACATGTGTCCAGGCCATTCTTGAAGAGCTTAATGGTTTCGACCGCATTCATATTGTCGATTTCGATATTGGAGTTGGCGGGGAGTGGTCTTCCTTTATGCAGGAACTATCACAAAGACGATGTTCGGCAATCTCCTCCAACACTATCCCATCATTGAGGATCACTGCCATTGTTCCTTCCTCGTCCCACCATCCCCTTGAGCTTATTCTCGCACGGGAGGCCCTCTCTCAATTTGCCAGAAACCTGAAAATCCCGTTTGAAATGAACATCATGAGCATTGATTCATTCAACCCAGCACTCCTCCAAAACATGTCTCCTGTGGGCGGCGAGGCAATTGCTGTAAACGTCCCAGTGGGTTTGTCACACACCTCGACCCCGGCATTTCTTCACCTTTTAAAGCAGCTTTCTCCAAAAATTGTGGTCTCTGTGGACAACGGTTGTGATCGGAGCGACCTTTCGTTCTCTCAACACTTCCTTCATGCATTGCACTCATGTACAGTCCTGCTGGAGTCAATTGATGCTGCAGGGGCCAACCCAGAGCTAGTAAACAAGATTGAACGGTTCCTTGTGCAGCCACGGATCGATAGTACTATTTTGGGCCGGCACCATGGTGCTGATAAGCTGGTTCCCTGGAAGACGCTGTTTGTGTTGTCTGGTTTAGTACCGGTGCAATTTAGCAATTTCACCGAGACACAGGCAGATTGTCTTCTGAAGAGGGTGCAGGTAAGAGGCTTCCATGTTGAGAAGAGGCAATCTTCACTAGTTCTGTTCTGGCAGCGTGATGAGCTTGCGTCGGTATCTGCTTGGAGGTGCTGAGGGCCATCGATATGACATGCGTGCCGTCTGGTACCCGCTCTATGCATTCCATATGTGATTTCAACTTATAGCAGTGTTTTGCCTGTGGTTTTTCTGTGCTCGCTGACCTCAGTTATCGATCGATCACTTCATCACTTCCGAGTCAGAAGTATTTGGATGATTGGGAATTATGGTACAAGTAGCTCGTCTTCTTCTTCTCTTAGTTGTTAGTTGCTAACATGTTATTTGTCCGAGAAGCATGTGTGGCTTCTGCTTAAGGTGATTGTACACTTGGCAAGAAGTATACAGGAATGGAAAATTTAGTAGGTGGAATGTTGATAACTTGATATCCTTGCGTTTCATGTGGTTGCCAAATGTTACGGTGTATTTATTTGGTTCCAAGCCTTCAAGCTTGTCCATTTATATATGAAGTGTATTTCGTGCGGGTACTCATACAAACTTTGTTATCTTAAGGGTACAACAGTTTTTTAACATATAGTTTTTCCTTTAGAAATTATAATGGTCTAACAGTTTTATTAAATATTATTAATTTTTTAAAAACACGTAATTTTTAAATTAGTGATTTCTTTGCATTTTTAGAAGTTGAGATATGACATTTTCAAATCAGAAATTAGTTTTTACACTTAGATTTAGTTATCAAAAAAAGTTTTACAAACGGATCTTAAGATTAGCTTGTTTTCAAATTGAATAAAACCTAGCAGTTAAATATATCTCAAAGCATGGTATATTGGTCTATAATGTCTTGTCAACATGTCATTGCCAATAATCTAGTACGTGGAGGGGGCTTCAGTGGTTTCTTAAGCCTCAATACTACCTCCTTGTTCCGTAACGCCTCATAACTATCGTTAAATTCGTTGTTGTTGAAGTATTCCTATGTTGTTTGTCTGTTGATGAGTTATATTTGCTAATGCCTCTACAATTACAACAAACAATCCTTGCGAGTTCGAGATATTCAATCATCTCTGACTTTATTTATATTACTCACTACCACTGGATGTTTCCTTCTTCATATGTAAATGGTCTACTTGATTTATTTTAGTCGGCTGTTTGTTATTAGCACGACACATATTTCTCTGTATCCTAAATATTCAAAGCTGTCACTCCTTCCTGCTTTTTATTCTAATATATTTGGGTTATCGGTAGATGCCAGTTATAAATGAATTCTACGACTATTTCCTACGCCTTATCATTTGCCTTGTAGATTCCAGCCAGAGATTTCCGGATGCATTTAATACTCTTCTCCGTGCCATCAGCTGATCTGTCTCGGATGCTATCAACTTATCTGCTGGGAATTATGGTTTCCATTTTGACCTTGGTCGTCAGTTATTTTTTTGTTTCGATTTGTAAGTAGTTTTTTATCTGTACTGCTTTAAAAATAATAATTTGAATTTTTACCTTCTTCAAATGTTACCATTTGTCATATTGTTTGCTTTAAGTCCTTGTTTGGATGCTGGATAACTCTGAGAATAAATCAAGAATTGGAATTATAATTCCATTTATGTAATCAATAAGTGAAATAAAACTAGAATAGTTATAACCATTCTGATTCTAGAATAGTTATAATTCCACCCTGATGTGTGTGGAATAATGTTATTTCATCTGATTTATTCCACTCGACTTATTCCTTCGTATCTTTATTCTTTGTATTCTCTTCTGAGTCCCAATTGCCACCGCCAAATCTATCTCAATCACCAACTTCACCTTGATCGCCACTACAGTTCCACTAGCTCCACCTTGATCGCCATCGTCAGTTCCACCCCTACCATAACCAGAGATGGAGGAGATTAAGGAAAATAGAAACCCATTGTCGTCCCTATTGCACTGCACACATGTTGAGACAAAAAGAAAATAGAGAACAACACTTAAAGAAAAGGGGAGAGGACTTCCCATGGAAGAGTTTGCCAAAGAGAGGCACGCATGACACTGTCTACGATCGCTCATGGTCATCACATGTCAAAGGGGTATATGCCTTACACTATAGGTAGAGAATGCTGCCCCTCCTTCCCCGTCACTTTTCGCCGCTCGTCCACCAAGAAGCTGGAGGCCTAGCCACCAATGGAGAAGGAAAGGGAGGAACAAGAAGAAGAGAAGAGACATAATGAAAGAAATGAGAAGAGAGGGGACATTTATCTATGAATATTATTTCGTAATATTTTATAAAATATTATTTATTTATGATATTATGATTTCAAATAAAATAATATTAATTTAAGAACTATTTAATATGATATATTGTTATTATATGCATACTATATCAATATACGTATGCTTTATTACTTATTCTAGTTTTTAGTTAAACTAGAATAACTTCTAATATACACTTATTCTCCTTACAAATTTTTTTGCTTTCAAACAGAATAGTAATTCTAGTAGAATACTAATATCATTTTTCACTTATTCCTACTTTTCTTATTCTATATCCAAAGAAGGGCTAAAGGAATGCTACTTGACATAGTATTTCTTCTAAGGAATGTCTTAGCTTGCCATGTGTCCTCTTTTAAAGAGAAGTTAACATATAACATATAATTGTTTTCTAGCAATCAAAACTTGAGACATGGCAAAACATTATTTACATATAATACAATAAATTTCATTGAAATTATTTATTGTACTTCTTAATTAATATCATGTCACTGTTATCAGAAGTTATTTTTTCTTCTTGTAATTACATTAGTCCTTGCAATATCAATAGAAACAACTAGAATGTCTAATTTTTACTTAGTAGTTCTCTTTATTTTTTTAAATTAATTAGTAATGTTAAATAAATTTAGAAATAACAGTTATATTTCAATGAATAAATATAATATAAAACTATATCTTTATTTATTTATAACTTTTTGTTGTATATGTGGCATGTTAAGTAAATTCCTAAAAAATAATAATTATCAAAGAATTATAATTTAGAAAAACAAATGTCTTGAAAACTTACCACATGACAAGTGATGTAGCAATCCATTATGTTCATGTTATGTTTTGTGAAGCATAAAAAAGAACATGTCATGTGAGAGAGTCTATATAACTCATTTATTTCAATTGATTCCTTCTCTTTCTAATTTATTTAATTCATAAAAATATATGCAATCAATAAATGAATTTAATAAGTATCATCTAGTGCTATGTGTTATATTGAGCTATAGAGATGCCAATATAAAAAGATATGACGCTATTCTCATTCTTAATTACATTTTAATTACATTAACTTATATAATTGTGCTAGTGACTAAAAATTAAAATAATCTCAAAAACTTATAATTATTTTAAGACTTCTTTATTATAAAATACTTATGACTATGACTATAAAATTCAAGAAAATGATGAAAATTTATGTCATATCGAGTAATGGAGCATATGTTAACTCATTTATTTCAATTTATAATTCCACTCTATAATTAATTTAATTCTTATAAATGCATGCAACCAATAAATAAATTTAACCATTAGCATCTAATGACATCCATTATATTGTGCTAAAGAGATGCAATTATATATAGGAAAATCTCTTACATAATGATGCTATTCTTATTCTAATGACATCTTAAATTAATAAAATTCTACAATTTGGCAAATTAGTTAGAATTAAAATAATTTCAAATATGTATAATTATTTCATTATAAGAGACATGTTTATTATAAAATACTTATGATGATGACCATAAAATTGATGAAAATGATGAAGATAATTGGTTTATAAATTAAAATTTTCAAAAAACTAAAATACATGAGAAACAATGAATATGGACAACAAATGTTGTCACTTAGTTTATTTCTGTCCATAATATTTTCTTTTATCTCTTTAATTTTAAAGAATCAATTGTGATGATCTTATATAAGTTATTGCATATAATATATTTTAATGAATCACGATCAATATAAAAGCCTTTAAAAATTGATATTTGTAATTAATATGGTGTTCATTATAATTAGAATTTATCTTTATAATTGCATTAGTCATTGCAATGATCAATATAAAAAATCATATTGAAAAAGGCCTCTTCAAAGATTGATATTTCTAATTAATATCATGTCATTCTAATTAAAATTTATCTTTTATAATTGCTCAGTCCTTTCAATATCTATAAAAACTATTAACACATGAATACTTCTTGTTTGTTTTGTAATAATGAAAAAGTAAAACTAAATAAATTTAGAAATAACATTTATTATATATTGAAACATAACTTGAAAATATATCTATATCTATTATTATTAGTTTGAAACATGATAGTATCTACAAAGTTCCATATGTACATTTATGTGTTATCAACTTCTTCATAAACGTAATTGCTACATTTCCTATTCTCTAAGAGCAGAGAAACAAAGATCATAGTAATAAAATAAAGAAATTGAGGGAGCGGCGGAGCGGCGGGAGGGTTGTTTCTCCTGGGGGGTGCGGCGGTGCGGCGGGAGTAGATCTGCCTCTCGTAGATCTACGGAGCGGCGGAGCGGGAGGGTTGCTAGGGCTTGGAGGGAGCGGCGGAGCGGGTGGGTTGCTAGGGCATCTGGAACATCTTCTATGGGGGCGGAGCGGGTGGGTTGCTAGGGCTTGGAGGGAGCGGCGGAGCGGCGGGAGGGTTTCTTTTCCTGGGGGTTTCGGCGGTGCGGCGGGAGCAGATCTGCCTCTCGCAGATCTACGGAGCGGCGGAGCGGGAGGGTTGCTAGGGTTTGGAGGGAGTGGCGGAGCGGCGGGAGGGTTGTTTCTCCTGGGGGGTGCGGCGGTGCAGCGGGAGCAGATCTGCCTCTCGCTCGAGCGGCGGCTTGGGCTTGGACCGGTGGGTGCTCAGCTGAGCTAGTTTTGTTGCGGGCTCGGGCGTCTGCTCAAGGCACGACTGCGGTGCACGGCTTGGGGAGAGGTGGAGCGGCGCAAGCGGCGCAAGCACGGCTTAGCAGGACTTTGTGCAGGGCTCGTTGGGCTTGGCACCGGCGTGGAGTGCTTCACCAGTGCATAGGGGCAGGAATGGCGGCAAAATGATATCTCTCTCACCCCCCCCCTTTACTTGTTTTTGCCTATTAGGGAGGTGTGCTCGCGTCCTTCAGCGGTTGTGTCGACATTCCGGGCCATGGTCGCCCTTCCTGCAGCTTGGTTCCGACTCTGTGCTTGTAGTTTGGGCCATTGTATGTTCATATAATTTTGCAGGATTGCCACTACTGCGGGAACAACGACGCAAATTTTGCCTGTGCATCCTCTCATATTTTCCTCTTGTAGATCTGCGAGTCCTTCTTCCTCTCAGATCTGTCTCTTGCAGATCTACTCTCCCTCCTTTCCTCTGTCCAATCGGACTTCGCAGACTAGCAGATCTACATCTAGTAGATCTTCGCGAACATTATTCTATTCCGTCGATCCCATCTTGGGTTCGTTTGATTGGGTGCAGGTTTAACACTATTGAGATTCTACAATGCATTTTTCTGGATGGATTTTATTTCTTCAGA
>JAMKQA010051621.1:0-20179 GCA_024699735.1 Posidonia australis
GTGCGCCACCTTGGTGCGCCCACCCAGCTCACAGATTTCATTGGGCTCTGGCTTGCTAATGGGTTTGGGGTCTGGTTTAAGGGTTGATCACATCCAAAGCAACATATGGATACTCATCTCTGGGTTACCTCAAAATCGAGGCGTCTACACTGCCAAAAAAGGTTCTAGAGCTAGTTTTTGAGATTTTGAAAGAAACCCAGTAATGCTTTATATGTGTGTTTATCAAGGAATTCTTAAGATTTGAGCAAGATTTGTAGAAAAACTACTTTAGAAAAGAATTGTTTTATAGAAGTAATTTCTGTAATGGAAAAGATTTAGAAATGAGATTTCAAAGAAAGATACATGATTTCAGAAATAGATTTCTGGGATTTCTGTGCGGATCCACAAAGTAGTAGGGCAATGGCCATAGGGTTCATGACCCAACTGATAATGGTCACCGTTTGAAATCGTGGATATCGAGGTTGAGAACATGCGGAAAAGAGACTAGTGTTAGCTAGGCCAGGTGAGATGACCTGAGTACTCAAACACCAATAAGGCGTTGGAAGAATGCATCTCCGTGCAATGAGAAAAGTAAAAAGATTAGCAAGGCCCATTGACTAGGATGGTGGTATGCTTGCATGGGGACTTTATCGTGGCAGTGCAGGAGATTAAGGTTGGTGCCTCTCCAACTGTTTGTGACCAGGTTACCCCTGATTAAGGTGGCACTAGAAAAGATTTCCAGATTTGAGATTGTATGATAGTTTTTAAGCTAAAATTAAGCTGAGTTTTTGGCTTCTAAGTTTTAGTCAGATTGTAGTTGAGATAAGAACAATGTTTTATGGCTAATTCCAGCCAAAGAGTTGTGTTTTGACCAGATTTGAAATTTGTGTTTTGGACTGCAGTCTAGTCCAGAATCATTTCCAGAAAAGCATTAGAGCATGAGATTTTAAAATAGAAAATAAAATATTTGAGAAAAGCATGAAGGTTTCCAGAAAGAATTTAAAAGAATTTTGTTCTAGTTTTGAGAACTTAGAATTTAGTTTTATAGATGTTTTCCCACTGTGTTTTCTGGTGAACGCGTATTGGGTGACTTAGAAGTCACTCACACGTATTTTGTAATGTCTTATTTTTGGATGCTTAGTTGGAGTGCAGTCCAGCCTGGTGTACGTAAACGGGAGCCACTAGCCACACACAAGTTCTGAGTAGATAGTAGTTTAGTTTCCTTTTTATTTCAATAGTTGGATAGAATTTGTTACCATGTAGTAGCGTAGTTTTGGGGCATTACAATATTATATTCGATTATACACATATTTGATCTTGTGGCTTATATAAAAAGAAAATCTCATTCACACTTAAACATATGTTTTATCGACATTATATTCGATAATATATGTGTTTAATCTAATATATTTTTCTCAACATTATGTATGTTAATTGCATGTTAATTTCGACATTATATTCGAACATACACGAAAATCATAAGTTAATATTGACATTACATTCAAATATACATTATTACACATGAATCTTCTTCACTGTTTACTATTAATACATAAATTTTATTACGTAATTATTCTCTCTTTTATTTTGAAGCGAACGTAACGAGGTTCTTTGATAGTGGTTAATGAAGCCTCAACAGAAATTGTCGGGAGAAGTTCGAATATTGAAAAATTATGATAATATTTCGAGATTTGTTGGAAAATATAAATTTTACAGGAGTGTAAAAAAGAACCTATGAAGTCTAACCTAGGTTAAACTTATAATCTTAGATGTTAAATTACTAATCTATCCATTTTTAAAAAATTTTAACTCGGAATCCAACTCAACTCATAACTTGATCATCTCCCTTTTCCTCTACTTACTCATTTTGGAATATGCTAACTCTAATCATCTATCATTATCACCACAAAATGAAGTTTGTGATAATATATAAGTAAGGATATCATAGTCATTTAATAAGTAAATAACGGAGTAAACTAACTTTATATCATTACAGGACATTGGGGATAAGAATTTCGTTTTGCAAGGATAAATAAGTGTTATCTAATGTATACCAACGAATACACCATCTAGAAGGACATCTAAGCAAAAATTCCAAAACGGAAACACGTCTTGATGTGGCAGATCCCCAAACTCGCCATCCACCGTCGAATCATCCCATCTCATCCACCCGGCACCATCCCCACCAAATCCCGCCTCTCCTCCTTTTTCCCTCCCATTTCCGACCGTTGCGATTTCTGTCCTGCTTCACAGAGCCAGAGGCCTTCGATGGTGACCACGAGATCCCTAGCGCCGCCACCGTCGCCGCCTCCACCTGCAGCACCGGGTCTCCCCGGGAAAGACGATGGGTACGAGCGGTGCCGGGACCAGAGGATCAGGGAGAACCTGGAGCGGATGCAGAAGCTCGGGATTGCCGATCTCGCCCTCAAGCTCAAGTCCCAGAGCCTCCTCCACACCACCCCTCGCCGTCGACCTTACACCAGAAAGACTTGCGACTCCACTCCCAGGCGCTCCTCCAGGTCTTAAAGTTTTGGCCTTTTTTGCTCCTCATTGGTTCTTTGTCTTTTTCCACTCAAAGTTTGGATCTTTTTGGGTTTATGGTTTGGGGACTTAGGTTTTTCTGTTGTGGGTTTTCTTTCTTTTTTTATTTTGATCCAGATTGCAGAGTTCGACTCCGGTTAGCTATGTCGAAGTGGGTTTTCGTAAGGAGGAGAGGAAGTTGAGGAGGAGGAGGACTGTGGAGGTGGCATGTAAGGACGAGGTTTATACTGAAGGGCATGATAAGCTCTTGGGTTCTTGTGGGACTGCATGGACTCTCTTTGTAGACGGTTGCGGTCCGGATGGGAAGCGTGTTTATGACCAGGTCAAGGGGAAGACTTGTCATCAATGCAGGTTGGAAGCTAAGTGTCTGTGGCGTGTTTTGCATCACTTGTTTGGTTTTCTTTTCATTTTTTGGATGCTTCATAGGATTTTAGCTGATTCAATTCTATCTTTCTTGTGTACAATTGCAACTTGAATTCTGAGTTCACGTATTTTTGGGGGTTCAGTTATCTACTCAATTGTTCTTTCCTTTCATTGGTTTCGATCATTGTGTTTAAGAATGCATTTCATTTCTGTGGAAAAGGATAATAAGAGGTTTCCTTCCGTTCCCTTCTCACGGAGACAGAAAGAAATTAAAACCCTAAATTTCTAGTACAAACTAAACTTTTCTAAAATTGAGTAATGTTTTTCAACTAGCTATTCTGTTTAATTTCTCTCATTTCTTGTCAAGTTATTTAAAAATGTTCAATGAGCTACCTCTGGGTGTAGTTTTCACTGGATTTTTACAGGGAAAATACAGTTATACTTCCCGTAATCTTAATCTCACATATTATGCTAATATCACCCAAATTTAAAAAATATCATCTATATCATTGAACTTCATTTTTAATACATATATGCCATCGAGTTTAAATACATTAGTTTCTGAGTTAAAATAAATGGAATATGCCCTAGCATCGTTAGTTTTTAAATGTAAATGACTTTTTTACCGTAATGTCCCAAAAGCAAAAAATCATTTCCTTCCCTTTTTTAAACCCTAACGTCTTCTCCTCTCCTCCTTCTAGCTACACAAAAGAGTAGTCAATAGGAGGGGTAGGGTTTTTTTTTTTGGTGAGGGTAGGCTGGTCGTTTTAGATCCTTAGGTTAGATTTTAACTTAGGTTCGGCCATTTCTAACCAAATATCTAACAATAATGGCATATATGTATTTAAAATTGGGGATTGGTGGTATAAATTATATTTTTTGAATTTAGGTGGTATTCACGTAATATGTGTGATTGTGGATAGTATAGTTATATTTTCCCTGATTTTTACCTAGCCATCCTTTCTTATCTTCTGTTTTTCTAAATTTAAGTCATGAAAACGTGTTACATAGTGATCTAAAAGTCTAGGATCGCTTTGAGATTGTCTAGGAGAATAATTAAGTTTCTCAAGTTCATCACTTTGGCTAACTAATAAAAATTGTAACCAGAACATCGATGAAAACAAACAATATTTGCTGCATTCATTATGTGCCTTTTCATGCCAATTTATATCTCTTTTTTATCTTTTTTCTTGCTTTTCATATATTACTGTTGATATTTGTTTTTTAAATCTATTATACCTAGTGCTGGAGGAATCTTGCATAATCAAATTTATTTTTCTAAAACATATATAATTCAATGTTTTAAAAAACAGAAAATGGCTTGTATATGAATTGAGTTTTTAAACCTTTTTTTTTGAAAAAAATGGAGGTTTAAACCTGTGTTTATTGGAAAACCAGCTGAAATTAATTAAAAAAAATGATATGCATGCAACCAACAATATTTATAAAAAACCTTAATATATAAAATTATCATTCAAACACAAGTAATTTAATTCTAAATACATAACTTGGACACGTGTATTTATCTTTCAACTGCAAGTGTATGATTGTCATTCAACCACAAGTAATTTAATTTAAAAAAATAAGTAAATAATTAAATAAGTAACAAGTATAAGTAAACAACCAAATACCTAGAATATCAAATTATGTCATTGATAACAAGTCAACATCATAGTATTAAAAAATGGTCGTTTTTTGCGTAAAAAATAATCATTTAAAGTCAATCCTTTTAAAGACTGTATAACTGCAAAACGAAACGATGACATGTAAAAAATGTTTAAAAGGTGTTTAAGTGGTCGTTTTTTGCTTCTTTTTTTTGGAACAGTGATATAATTTGTGCTATTAAATCTTCATTCTGTGAAAAAGAATTCATCACTCACTGTAAGAGTATGAAGGATGGTCAAAGCCTGAAAGTGTATGAGGCATAATGAGCTGGTTTTGCCTGTGGGGCAAGATGTAGGTCTCAACTTTTTATTAGACTGATGCTATAGATAAACTGAAACAATAACACATTTTTGGAAATTTGTCAATAACTTCATGCCTTTCTTACTTTGAATCCTCATTAAGTTGCAGGCAGAAAACTCTTGGTCATCGTACACGATGTAGCAGGTGCGAACTGGTGCAAGGACAATTTTGTGGAGATTGCTTATTCATGAGGTAATCATCAACTGTTTTCTTTTCTTCCATTTTTTAATTATATCTAAATAAAAGAAAGTGTGCCATGTTTTCTACCTGACATTGTAGTTCTCGAGAAAAATGTTGATCTGATTTTCCTTCAGTACGAAAAACATATCCTGTGGGACGTCAATTAAGGAAATTCATGAGATGCCACTCGATCACTTGGATCAGCGTAGCAGAATGATGCTATTACTACGAAAAAGTAGGACCTTATCAAAAGGTTGAGAAAAGAATAATAGGACCTTGGCATTTTAGTCCTGTGTAACAAAGTGGGAGAACTGTGAATGAGAATGAAGAAGGAAAAATAAATAGATTTAGTTGGAGCAATAAATGTAGGAGTAGATTTATAATTATAAAATTTGAATTTATGAGAAAAGATTCTAATAATTAATACATTAATGGAGAAAAAGGACATATTTCCTATGAATCATCACATAGTGGACATTGGTCATTGTTACTGACTTTTGTTATTACTACTGCATGTATGTGCTTGGATCTAGTTCATGATTACTTTATAATTACAGATGTAGAGCAGCTTGGCACAGAATGAAACTTCTTCTCACTGGATATATTACATACATTACAGAACATGACTTTATTATGCATCTCTTATCCAACGTATGGCATGCCCATTCTTTGATGCAGATATGGCGAGAATGTACTTGAAGCCAACAAAAATCCTGATTGGATATGTCCAGTCTGTCGAGGAATTTGCAATTGCAGTCTCTGCCGAGTAAAGAAAGGATGGCCTCCTACTGGGTCTCTTTACAGGACAGTAAGTTTTCTCATCATATTTCACATATTTCAAAATGTGACATTCACAGGCTGTTCGAGGTACACAGGTTAATGGTTGTCTCTGGTAACATGCAGATTTCCCGTCTTGGATACAAATCAGTTGCCCATTATCTCATCCAAACCCGACGGCTTCAAACAAATTTGGAGAAGCCATGTTTTGCTAACCCAGTCTCTGCCAAGAAGTCACTGCCATTTAATGATACTAAAGACCCTCCCCTATCCAACAACATCCTTGTGTTGGAATGCAAGGTCGAGTCCACTGTTGACAGTGGTGATCTGCATAATGATGAGAGCAAAGATGAAGGCTCAGTTAAAATTGCTAGCCATATTGGTTCACACTGTCAAGTAGAGGAATCAAAGACGAAGGAAATTGTGACTGATGTTGCAACAGTAGTGGCTTCTGAATATGCAGCTCAAAGTGTGAGAAAGAGAATTGACATGGAACACGACCTGGATGCATATGAGAATAGCAGCAGTGGATGCACTACAGATAAACAAATACAGATGTCTTGTGAGGACGAGCAAAGGCAGGTTGAGGATACTTATCTAGTTCTCACACGAAGCCCAAAGTGTATTGCAGAAAGGCTGAGGAGCAATGGTTGCAAAAACGAAAAACAAACGCTGATGTCTGGTGAGAAGAAGAGAAGGAAGGAAAACAATCTTTCTCAAGATTTCATATCAAATCCAGATTGTATTGCAGGAAGGCTGAGGAGCGAAGGAGTTGATGAAAAACAAATGCGGGTGTCTGATGTTAACAAGAGGAAGGAGATGAAGGCTCTTTCTCTAACTTATACACCAAGTTCGGATTGTATTGCTGGAAGACTGAGGAAACGTATGAGCAAACCTTGAAGATGTTGCTTCCTGTTGTACTTAAAGGTTAACTATCATTTTTTGTACCCTACTGTGCACTTAGATTTTACTGATGATGGCAGCTCTCGACCTTTTTGTGCTTGGACGATCCTTTTGACTGTTTTTTTATGATTCCAGCAGCCGACTATAGTAATGTATCTGATGATTTGGTGATCTGGGAATCACTTGCGATTACTTTATGAACAACAATTGCATTTTGATGGGAAGCCTGATGAAGTGTGTACCTTTTTGTAGATTAAAATGTTAACGTCTGTTAGTTTTTATTTGTGATCTTATGTTTGACATTCATTCCGAAAGTCCAATGAACCAGTGCTTCTTATGGATCTCTCACTGCTGCTATCCATGGTTACTGGAATTTAACCATGGGAAGTTTGCGTCATTTCACAAAATTACTCACCAATCTTATATGTGATGTTATTTAGGTGATAGGACCAAAGAAACGTCACCAAATTTCCTGGAGACTTACTCATGTAGCTGACGTTTTTTCAGTTCATGATTGTGAGTTGTGGCACTTATTTCAATACATTTCTTACCGCACTCTGTTCGTGTCTGCTTTAATAGAATCAAATCGTAACGAGGAGTGGAATGTAAAGATTCCAAAAGGCTTACTCTTGCAAAGTAGTAATAGGCTGCCTCAGAGTTCAGAGAAAAAGGTAAATAGAGAGGGGATGTTGTTGCTGCACGCCTGAAGTGGGAATGAGCATCACATCTCGTAGGAAAAGAGACGGGAGAAAAAGGAACAATGTTGCCAAAAGGGAACCTCACTCATCGGCAAATGAAAGTGAACGCCACTTATTAGTTACAGTATTATAAGATGAAAAAGGTTCTTATGACTTTCCCACAGCAATCCCAGCGCGGTTTAGATCAATATTCTCAAAGCTTCATGATCACCTATCAACAAAGCAAGAATGCAGATTTATTAGATTTTGGTCGAAGTCTTCTTTTCGGGTGCAACAGATAACACGCCTCTCTTAAGCTTTTTGCAAGTATGGTGCCGAATATTTCGATCATCATTTTTCTTAACATTGAGCCAAACATGATGCTGTATGCTTGTCACAAGATTTTGCCTTCTCAAACTGACTGCAGGTGTTGGCGACAAAGACATTCACACCTGCCAGTTATGCCTGAAGGAAACTACTTCGTCTAGGAGGACAGTGAGAACCCAAAAGCGACATGAAATTCAGGTGTGTGTTTTAACTGCAATCTATGCAGCAGTATCATATTGTTGGATGGAAACAAAGAACAAAAAAAACCAACAAAAAAATGTTCTTCACACTAGGCTAGCACCATCGCTTCTGTCGCCACTTCCTTCATTGTTGCTGGCTAGCAGCAAAATACAATCATATGATTCATACGAGGTAGCTTAAATTTCATGTTCTTTACATAATTTAACTCAAATTTCGAGTTTCCTCCTGTTATCTTATGGCGGAAGTGAGGTGTCCCTCATTTATTACCTGGTCTCTATTTTTTTGTTGCAGATACTTGGATGAATCATTGAAGGTTCCTGTAAGGGTGATTTTTGGATGAGAATGAACTCAGAGATCTTATTCTGTCATGTCGCCTCTGAGCTATTAGTTGATCGTGTAAAATTTGTCGGCTCAAAGCATGAATTTGTTCTCCAATACGTTGATGGTGTTCTTCTGCCTCATTCCATTTGGCTAATGGTTTGCAAGAATATGTTCTCAAGCATGGAAACACTTTAGACAAAGAGTGCACTTCTTGCTTCACCAATAGGTAATTCTCCCGGCATTAATGCAGTTCGTTTTTTTTTTTTTAATGTTTTGAAGATTTCGTGTTGTTTATCATGTTTTTGTGTTTCATATTTTCTTATGAGGGTCTGTCATAAATTCAATTTCTATGTATTGTTAAGACTTAATAATAGGAATAAAGTGAGGTTATATTGTCAAATTTCCTTGCAGCATGAAAATCTCAAGAAGCAAACCCACATTGTTAATATAATAACACATTTGAATAAATATATCATCTCAATGTGAGAGGTCCCTTGTTTTTCTTTTGCAAATGATAGTAGGGACTACTCCCTTCTATATTTTTTTTTCCTGCAGTTCATGAAATTCGAATCCAAGAAAGGAATGGATGTTCCACTCACTGGTCAATTGTATCAGTTGGTTGTGAGAGGTCCTTTATTTCAACCTATACTTTTTAATGTCATTCCACTTCCCAAACAACTCTATATCCTAGTTTCACATGCACATGCATGGACACAATAAATTAATGTAATAGTAGTTCTAACCTCATTATAGGTTTATTCAATATTTCTCTTAGAATTTATCCTTTGCCTCTGTATCACTTTTTTGTTCTCTTTATTTATTAGACTTAATTTTAAGAACTCCTTTTGCTCCAGTTCCCCTTTTATACAACTATTTACGAGTCAACACTTATTGAACCTATTACTGTAGTCACAAATAGAACTTATCACGAAAGTATAACTCAAATTCTCATCTAGATAGTGTACTATATAGTGTATATATGGGGACCATTAAATCTCTGTGGTGAATGTTCAAGTAAGCCTTTTGAATTATTTTTATTACAATATTAGAGATGAATTTAACCACTCTAGATATTACAACTATAATGATCTGCATTTTTGACAGCATTGTGAGCCAAAAGTGTGAATTGGAGGGTGTGTGTGTGTGTAACATGTTGCGTTTTATATAAAACATAGTGGTTGTTGCATTTTACGCTTGCATTTTTAGACTCCTGAATGTTAAATATAGCATATGGTGCATTTTGTATAAAATAATGGAGACGTGCATTTTACATTTCGGATTGTTTTTAGAGAATTCTAGCCTGTCAGTGTAGTGCATGCATATATCCTGTCACCTCTTTTTCGCTAGGATTCTTTCTTTCTTTCTTCGGACTTCTAGAAGAGAGATGTTTCATGAGGGAGAGTCTAGTGCAAAGAGGAGGGGAATTTTAAGAGAAGCTGATTTTTCTCATGTATGTTGAAAGTGGGTGTTGAAAGTAAACCTACAATGGCCTATTGCAATTTCCAAGTGTCATGTTCAACTAGAGAAATTATCGAGAAGGTGTGTTGCAACTCAGAGCTTGAGAATGAGTTTTGAGAGTTTCTTGAGGTGGGTTACCACAATGCATGTACGTGGCAAGCTTCTAGGACCTCCTACAAGTGATTTGGATGCGGATTTCCGATGGAAGTGGACTGCTGTGATTAGAGGGGAGCTTCAGGAGGTAATTTCAATCATGTTTGCTACCATCCTAAGTCAAAGCTAAGGAGTCTTGCTCGAGGTTGATTATCATCCTTCCTTTATTTTGATGTGTATGCACTTTTTGATTGGATTTTTGGTGTTTCATGAGCTATTGAGGATAGGAGGTGCTTGGAGGGAGATTGGGAAAGTGTTAAGTTAATTGATTAGAGCTATGGAATACTTGGAGGTTTGCTACTTGGAGTTAGTTTCATCTCGTAGTGCAAGGTACACACCTAAGTAGGACAACCTTTAGTGTAAGTTTGGTGTTGGGCTCTTGTTGCATGCCATAGAATGAACTGGATTTTAGTTTACATTAGTGCCATGAATTGAAGCCTTTTGTAGCTTTGCATGCTTAATTAGAAGGTTTCAAATCACATTCTGTTGTTTAGATATAGAATGCAGGACTTAGTGCGTCTTACGTACGATGCACCAAGATGGGCATTTTATGCCTATAAATTCAGAATTTGGTTACTTTCTATAGAAATTAATTAATGTGATAATCTAATCTACTTGAGTTTCCTTAGTTTCTCTGTTGTAGAGTAAACTTTATGGATGATCTAGATGTGTTTCCAAATAATTGAGTCTTTCTGTATTAAGCATTGTTTAAGTATTCAAAGGCGCATGAAGGATGTAGGACGTAGAAGCTCATAAAATATAGGAAATATAGTGTTTTATACTTTACTGTAAGAACTTTAGATTTGTTGTGTGTTAAAGATAGTTTTGAAATCTTTAATTTGATGTGTTTTGTTGAATTTTTTGGAGTTCTATATTACTCTGTTTAATTAATTTTTTACAACATTTTTCTTCTATTTTGTTTCTTGAATACAAATTGCGAATGTTTTCTACTTGAAAGATGTATTGATTATGCTCGACATAAATTTCAACTTAAATACCACTATGGGATTCTAAAATACAACATTTCTTTGATAAAAGTGATATTTGCTACAGTAATACCTTTTTTTTACCTCTACAGATTATAGGTTGTTTACAATGGCTAATCTAATTTTATTTTTGTAGGTTTTCATATATAAATCTTTAGTACTACAAAATTGTGAAAGTAGATATGTTCAGTTATGTTAGTAGAGATACGAAGTGTTGACTCAGTTAATTATGGGTTAAGTAAAACTATCTATATTAAGGAATATGTTGATCTTTAAAACATAATTTTCCTTCTATAGGTTTTGTCTCTTCATCTTTAAAGTTGATAGCATGTACGTGCATGTGCTTTTATATTTGTTATAACAAATAACAATTTTATAGTGGTTTGTAAAGATTGATTTATAATTCATCATAGCTAAATTGGAAATGGTATAATAGTAAATTTAATATTATTTTATATTTCTCACATGGTTAACAAAATTACATTCTTCGAAATGGCTAGGTAACCTTGGATTTATCAACTTTAAAATCGACTTTAGTATCATCTATGAAAAGTCAATCCATGAGGATGGCACTAGTAACATATATTGTAGTCCCACCTACGTTCTAGTGCATGCAATGTTGTTAGCAAAGTTGAATTAGAATCGGCATTGAACTTTTTCTTGTGTAATAAATGGTTGAGCTCGTAGATCAACCTATTAATGATCTCATTGTTTTCAATCTGTTTAGATTAGTAACTTCTCCTACAGATGCATTTTGAAAGCATGACTGAAGCATTGATAACATAGTTTAAATATGTTTAGCCATGCCAGTTGCATGTTCTTATGTCTTTATTTAATGATCTTAATCTATTTGGGATTCCATGCTTTATTTCAAGACCATTAATCGACCATAGGAATTTTTTGGTTTTAGACCCTGACCTATAAATATTTGGGATTGCGACATAATCCCAATGTTGAAATAAACATGAAATTCCCCAATTAAACATGATCGATCATGTCGTGGTAGCTACTTTCTCGACTCCTTGCCTAAGGCTCTTTCAACGTTCAGGGTAATGTTGTCCTATCATTGCTCTTTCAATTAAACCATCATAATCAATATTATGTCATCGTAGTCATTATTGTCATAATTGGTCTTACTTTCAATTTCAAAATATAGCAACCAAGTATGCACCAACCTTTCTTCCCCACCAATGTTATCATCAAAATCAACACGGCTCATGCATGATCTTGACCAACATCTAGAAAATGTGTGTTAATGCATGATACATGTAATGGGCATGTCTTCTTGTGCTTTTTTGAATTGTCTTCATCTTTTTCATGATATTAATAGAACAAATGGTTTGATATTGTAATGGGTTACTATGTTCTTGATTGACTTCCTTTATTAATCATATATGGTGGATGCACTCCTTTTGAAATATAATTATAGATATTACAACATGTGTTTGATGTTGAAAAAGGAAGAAGTGGTTGAGTTAGGGAGGTTGATTTAAAAGTTTGAAATAGGTGATACAAACTAAGCAAACTAAGCAAAATCCATGTATAATTTTTTTTTTATCATTTTTAATATTCACTTAATTATGTCTTTATTGTTTGTACAGGTGATACAAAAAAATTACTGGAACTTATTACCTCGATGAAAATGTCTATTCCACCGATACAATATCAAAGTGAGAGTATTTCTTCTGATCTATAAATGTTTTAATATTCATAAATTTTGCTATTTTTTATCAATAAGATATCTAAATAACTAAATTTGTTTTCAGATACAACTTGAAGAATTACTCAAGTTTGATTCAATAGGGAAGTATACATTACATAATTATTGACTATTCATTTTTAATTTTTAAATCATATCTAGAACATTTTGGGTTAGATATATATTTATATTATTTTGGAAACAAATGTATGTAACTTGGATTTATTATGCTAAGAAGAATAATAAGGTTTTTTTTTTTTTTCTGTAAACGGTAATATGCATGTCCCAGGATTCGAACCCGGGACCTGTGACGAGTTTAAAGTTCTCCCAACCACTGTGACAATGAGACATTGTCGGAAGAATAATAAGGTTTTCGTTAATTGGTTTTTCACTTTTGTATGTAGACTTTTTTTTTATCATTTTCTTATGATGTGAATATTAATGTTATTAATTTTTTTACACTAAATCAAACTTTAATATATCATTTCTTTATATGTTGCATCGTATATAATTTGTCATTAAGAATTAATTCTTATTTTATTTTTGCATGTACATGTTTTCTTTTATTTATTATTCAGGTTTTCTTTTCGTGTCACTTAAATCACATTCACTACACATAAGCAAATTATTTATGGAACCCACACTTTATAAGAGAATCCCGGCAACTAAAAACCTCTGCAAACACGTTGTGTGGCAGGAAAAAGGCTGGTTTTTTATTTTATTTTTTTTGTGTGAAAAAGTTGAGAAGTCCACGTGTTGACTTTTGTACAAAAAATAAAGCAGATATTGACGGGCAACAACTGGCGGATGTCTGCACCGTCTGCTGGGAGTTATTCAGGGGACGCAAGTATGAAAGCACACAATTTGCCAGGATAAGTGGCAGTAAAGCACCGTCTGCTGCAACATATACGTTGACTATGAGGATATGCATGAAATGGTGAGTGGTCACCATTGATTGAAGCGGTTGAAAACTACGGCAATGAAATGGTGAGTGCTCGCTATTGATTGAAGCAGTTGATGCGACACTTGAGGTGAGGACCATGGAAGTGTGAGCGCTGTATCCATTTACCCATCAACGCGCTTGAGAATGATCTAAGGTTGATGATAGGAAGACCATTTCTCTGCCGACAACATGAGAAGCAAGTAGGGGTGTCAGATGAGTTAGGTTGCATCGAGTTACAAGTCAATCTGTAGCTTAATTTGTTTTAACCTAACCAGTTATGGATCAAACTATGATTTATTTTTTTATCCTTAATTTGTAACCTAACTCGATCGATTTTACCTTAATGTTGCGTTTGGTATATTGAAATGAAAATAAACTTTAGAATGAAATAGAAAATATAATGAAATAGAATAATTTTATTCTATTCCTGGATTTGATATGCAATGAACGAAGAACACGGAATCAACACAAAGAATAAAAAAAAAAAAATCCTGAATACCTCATCGCCGTCGTTGGGTAGCCTGTCAGGGTTGAAACGTCAAATCACGCCTCGACGATCTTGATCTTCGCCTGGATCTAATTGAGACTGTCGGATGCGAGGAGGGAGGGAGGCTATCACGTGCGAGGATAGAGGATGGAGGGGTTGAGGAGGGAGGTTGTCAGGTGCGACAATGGAGGGGTCAAGGAGGGAGGGAGGCTGTCAGGTGCGAAGATAGAGGACGGAGGGGCTGAGGAGGGAGGAAGGCTGTTGAGTGCAAGGACAGAGGATTGAGGGGCCGAGGAGGGAGGGAGGTGGAGGAAGGATGAAGAGGTGTTAGGTTGAGGAAGGAGGAAGGGGCGTTGAGTATTAAGACGAAGGACGAAGGGGCTTAGGAGGGAGGGAGGTAGGCAAAGGAAGGAGGAAGAGGCGTCAGGTTTTCCTTGTTTTTGATTACCAATGAAATGAGAATCAAATTCCTTATCTTTTGGGAAAGAATAAAATTACCATATTCCATAGTGTAATTATGCCAACGATAGCCTCATGTGTGGCGCGAAAGGTCAAATACGCGAGGGCTAGCAAGGTCTCGACAAAAAGCAATAAAAAACAATGAAATATAGGAGTCGTCACCTAATCTACTTAAAAAACGAGAGACAAGGAAAACCATTTTAAAACAATGAAAACTATACAAATGTGCATGATTTGTGCCAATGGAAAAAAGGTCATTAAGAACCAGAAAGTTGAGTAAAGATCCTTGTTATATACAGAGAATGTATTAGACACCCTCGTATATCCGACAAGTCGATTTTTCATGGCTTTTCGCTCACTTATTTGGCTATGTAGGTTTCTATGCATCCAAAGGAGATCTGCAATGCTATGTTATGTGCAAGTTGTGCCTTATGCTAAATATGGATAAAGAGACTGTAGGATGTGTCCTAATACTCTATAATGCTACTCGAGTTGTGGACCAATAATTGGTGCAAAGATATTACACTGACATAGCCATGGATCCACTAATACCGAGTGACTACCATCCTCACTTTGCTACATGCAAAACCTATGCTATCATGCATGTATGAGTGTGCAATCATGTAGGTATGATCTTAGTATATCCAGGAGAACACACAAGAAAAATCAGAGTCGAAACAAATCAAGAATCATACAAAATAATATGTCAAAAGCTAATGTTTTCACACTGAAACAGGCAGGTGTGCCTATCTGGTGCGCTAAACAGGTGCGCCTAGATGGTGCGCCACTGATAGGTGCCAGTTCTATTTGTCCCTGAGGTGAGACCCAGAAACTACAGAACAGACAGTAAACTAACTGATGTGCCATGCTAATATGAAATCAAGTAAATATGCTAAATACTGTCTAAAAACTCATACTAGATGCCAAAACCCTAAACACACATGAATTCACCCTCCTCCATGAAGCTATATAAGAAAGGATGATAATCCACGAAACCATGAATAGGTCTTATGCTCAAAGGCAAGAAGCCTCGCACAGACCACACGATCTCTTATCTCGATATAAATCACAGAGCAATAGCTAACGCAAAAAATCAAAACTAAACATGCAAAGGAAACAACATGGATGAGAGGGCAAACTACATATAACATAAAGTAAAGGCATGCAAAGGGGTCATGAACCCAACAAATCAATCCTCTTGCATTATCAAAACACCAATAAAATCTAATGAAACCCACCAAACGAAGTGGCCATCCACGAGATCCACTAAAACAAGAGACAAAAAGCAAGCATACGTCTCACCAAACATATGATTCATCAAGATAGAGATAGGAATAAAGAATGATAGGCATAGCTATATAAATAAAAACATGTTCCAAGAGAGTACCATGCTTTAAAAACATGGTCCAGCAAACACAAAATTCAACATATAATCCATCATGAAGAATTTCCCCAAAAGAGCCCATATCCATGAAAAGAAACCCCATACCTCATGAACATAGTCTAGCTACATAGAAAGGATTGGATGCTTACCTGATTGTTGTGCTCTTGTTCTTCCCTACAAGTGGCTTGAGATGGACTCTAACGGTTGAAAAGCAAAGGTCTCCTTCCTCCCAAGTAGCCTCCAAGTGATGCAAGATGAGGAGCTTTGTGGAGGATATGGGTGAATGGGTTTTTTTCCTATGCCAAATGGGTGATTTTTTGCTTAAAGGTGGGAATTTTGAATATAGGCAGAGGCTAGGTGTGGATGCTTGTATGCTAAGGTGTAGGGGCTCTTCCTCTCTCTCCTTTTCCAATCCCTTTCACCAATAGCTACCCATGGTATTATATAGAGAATGATCTTGAGAGTTTTGGAAGTTCTAAGGACTTAAGAAACCAAAGGACTCCACTCAAGACTAAATGAATGATCCTCATACTGATTATAGTGGAGAGTAATAACACATTATGGGTTTGATGGCTGGAGCATCGTTTGGTAAATAAATAGCCAACGACCTAGAAATCGTGGCCGACTGACTGTGCGCCACTTAAGTGGCCAACTTGGTGCGCCTACATAGTGGGCCAATCAGGTGCACCAGTTTAGTGCTCTGTTCAGGTGTGTTGGCTTAATGCTCCAATCAAGTGTGTCGAACTAGTGTGCTATCCAAATGTGCTGAAAAGTGTGCTATTCTGGTATTCCGGCTAAATGTGCTAAATCGATGTGCTAGCTTAATGTGCAAGAGTTTGTACTTGATTAATAGGATGTAGGATTTACATCTGGATTCTAACTTATGACTCTAGGTTGGTTTGATGCACTTGGAAGATTTTGGGTTTTTAGAAGCGAGATCTGAATTCAGTGCCACTAGATCCATCAACGAGCCACTTCAAAATCGGAGTGTACGTCTACACATAAGAATTTCATTCCCAAGGGAATTCCATTCCCATAGCTATTTTAGACTTATTTCTGTATCCATTGGAATGGAATTTATTCATTACATTCCAGTTCCCATTCCAGTGTACCTAATGCTACCTAATAGGTTGGATCTTACCTTAATAAGTTGATCGGGTTAATGGATCAAACGAATTATTATACAATCAATCAATATGTATATACTTATAATAAATCAAAATGTATGTGTTACCATACCCGCCCGGGGATCCGGTGTGGAGTCGCGCCAGAGGGAGGAGATCACAGTCATGTCAAGATAGCGAATGTGCAACATAGGATAAAACGAAAAAGAAGCGGAGTCACCACCTAGTCTTTTAAGAAAAAGACAAGGAAAACACAAACCAACCACAGAGGATGAATGCATAAGATGCAAATATGAAAGCCAGATGTTTACTAACTAGAGAGTGGGTAAGGATTTCTATTACGCACGAGAAAGGTGTTAGGCACCCTCGCATGCCCGAGAAACTTGGTCTTTCAAGTCTAATTCGCTTGCTAGAGGCTAAATGAATGCTTGCTAAGCCTAGATCGTGCTCTAAACATGCTAATACGAATGTCTCAATAAGACTAGATGGATGTGCAGGATGGTATGCGAAAACTGCGAAGAAATCCACATAAAATATCGCAATCATGAAAAACGACACGACAAAGAAAATCACATGAAATGACAAGATTTTTTGCAAGAATAGTTCAGAAGATCATACAAACCTCAAGAAAGTCAAAAACGTAGCCAAATCAGGTCATCGGAGTCAAAGAAAGCATCACAGAAATCAAGATGGAAAAACTACAAAGAAGTCTGCATAGAATAGGTAAACTGTGACATATGAAGAAATTCACATAAAATGACGGTACTTTTATGAAGAATGGTTCAGAAAATCACATCAACGTCAAGGGGACCAAAACTACAACAGACTCAAACCATTAGAATCGCAGAAAACACTAAGGAAATCCGAACAGAATAATTGAAAAGAAATCCACATAAAATATGCTAACGACGACATACGAAGAAAATCACATAAAATGATAATGTTTTTGGAAAGAACGCTTCCAAAAACCATATTGATATCAAAAAGATAAAAAGCGGGGTCAACCAAGTCTCGGAATTATGGAAAAAGTCATGAAAATTAAAAGGGAGAATAATCTGCAAGTGGGCCAATGTGGGCCTTTGAGTCAGTTAGTGTATGCCCTTAGGCAATGAAATCCAAATCAAATCAGAAAAATCTGAAAATACAGGATGAAAGGGACCAAATCAAATGTCAGGTGAAGGACTCCGAAAACAAAGAGAAGAAAAATCCACGAAAGAAATACATGAGACGCAGGCTTACCTAAAAGGGACGGACTAATACGCAAATGTGATAAAACCTATGTAAAATACATGAACGTGTACCTAATTGTGTAAAAGGTGCTAAGGAATGACTTAGACAAGGATTATGAGTGCAAAAACAAATCGCATGCATGTGCATGAATAGGTGGTACAAGGGCAATTTGGTCATTTTAATGGTCAGATGTACTAAATGTATGTATGGGGATGGCACGTGGTCTAAGATATGTCAAAATGTATGCGAACTGTTAATAAAGTGTTATTTACAAGAAAACATGCAAAGGACAAGGTTTTTAAAACAATAAAACAACGTAAACACAGTGAAAGACAAGACTAGGGACTAAAATGCAAAATTCACGGAAAAGGGTAAAATCATAATTAAAACATATTCAATGGCCTCTGTCCTAGTGTGCAAATAATGAATCGAATGACAATGTGGCACTGAGATGTGTGAAAATTGTACTTTGGTAGTTTCCCAAAAACTCAGGGTTTAAAGTGCAAAATTCACCCATAAGTGCAAATGGGATTAAAATATGAAAATAAAAATCAATTTACAATGAAAACATAATTTTTAAAAGAAATCTATGATTAAATGCAAAATATGAAATGCAATAAGTGAAAAATATCGAAAATATGTGAGAAAACAACTAAAACCCTAAGGTAGCGTTTGGTACGTTGGAATGGAGACTAGAATGGACTAGAATGGAATGAAAGAATTCCATTCCAATGTTTGGTTCCAAAATATCTTTGGAATAGGTATTGGAATCAAATTCCTTTGGGAATCAAATTCCCATTGAACATGGGAATTTCATTCCTTCCTGAGAGGTAAGGAATTTGATTCCCATTCCATTGGGAATCATTTTAAAAATGTCGTGTACCCTCCTTCTCCGTAGTTATCCTTCCTCCTCCGTGGCGTGTTCCCGACGTCTGTCACCCTTAGTCATGGAATGTAGGCCGAGCTGGGCCAACCCGGCCCAAAAAAGTAGGGCCCGCCTAGGCCTGGACTATGTAGGGCCAGCCCACAGGCTGGACTGGGCCGAGCCAGGTCGAGCCTCTTTTAACAGACCGTGGGCCCGATACGGCCCACGGCCTGTCGATGGGCCAGGTTGGGACGACCCGATATATTGGGCCAAAATTTAAATTTTAAAATTAAAATTTGTTATTAATAAAAAAATATTTTTAATACATTAAAAAAAATACAAAATATACAAAATATAAAAAATAAAATATTTTTACATCATTGCACAGTAACATTCTTGAGGAACTTTACAAATACTTTTTTTTATTTCGGGCCCATGGGCCTAGCCTTTCTTTTTTCTTTAATTTCTAGGCCAGCCCGGTCTGGTTCGACCCGGCCTAATCTTCATTTGCAGGCCAAAATGGACCTATTCTACGAACCTACGGGAGACTAACACGTGGGCTTGGCACGGTCCACGGTGGGCCTGGCCTAGCTCGACCTGGTGCTGGGCTAGACGGGCCGAGGCCATGGTGGGCCTGGGCTGGGCCGGACAGCCCAAGGCCGGTCCGGCCCGATTTCCATGTCTAGTCACCCTCCTCTTCCTTCGAGGTCCTTCCTCTTCCTCTACGGCCTTCTCTCTTCTGTAACCATCTCTTTTTTGTATTTTTTTGCTTTTTCGTCTTCTTTTCCTTTTTTTTTTTTTGTATGTAATTTTTTTACAAAGAATATTGATATTTTTTATTGTCTTCTTTTCCTACAAAATTTTTTTATTCTACCAAGAATATGTTGTTAATGCTAATTTAGAAAAGATTATCTATGTTAAAACTTTTATGTGTATGTGTATATTGTAGTATGTATGGAAAAAAATTATTTTAATTTTTTTTCCAAATTGACAGGATATTTTTGTTAATATGTAGTTGTTAATCTTCCAAATTTTATATTTCCATTTCGATTTTGTTCCTATGTATCAAATATTAGAAAGGAATTATTTGTAAATTCCATTCTGCAATTCCATTACATACCAAACACAGGAATGGAATAAATCTATTTCATTCCATT